>JAUBOD010000465.1:112131-122698 GCA_032353885.1 Nothura maculosa | reverse complement strand
GTGGAACTGACTACTGTGAAACATCAGGTTTAACTACTGTTGTCTTTGAGTATTGCCTTTACATTGAATTGAATCAATGATTCACTATTTTCTTTGTCTTCTGCAGCAACATATCCTGTGTTGCATAAATCCTGGAGAAGGGCTTCTGATGGGAGTATATATTTTCTTGTACTCCTCCTTCCTTGCTAACTATTTTTTATGACAGTGGTAGCAGTAGATCTCAGCTGCATTTATTTGGTATTGTTTCTGAATATAGTGTCCAGGCATATTTTTACATGTGCTCACCCATAGCTGAGAGGTTGATGTTGGCAACCGATGCCTGCACATCTCTGTTGAGAGTTCCTCCTCCCTTACTAAGACTGTTTTGTGACTAAGGAAGGGTGGAAGTGCCTTGTGCCTGCTGAAGGTGCTCCCTTTGCCAGTGAGGATGCCTGTCTTCTGTGAGAAGATGCTGGGAAATGGAGAGAGGCCCAAGCAGTGTTAGGCTCCCATGCTTCCTGATCGGTGGATTTAATAGCTATGTGATGTATAAAACAGTTGCACAAAAATGGCTTTTGTTGAAGCTATAAGCTCTGTATGGTGGTGCAGCTAGAAGCATCAGCTCTAGACTTCTCCAGTGTCACTTGTCAATAAGCCAGAAGACTTGCAGCAGAAATGGATTGCTCCTGAACCATGAGGTTTCAAAAGCAGAATATTGTCATCAGTAGAAGCAACAATTAACAGCAGCAGCCCTTCAGTCATTCATTTTGTATCCACAGGGCTTGTCTGTCCTAGAGCTGTGGTTAAATGGTTGTGTATTCTGTCATTTGTGTCTCTATGTCTTATAGTAATTTACCACCAAAATGCATCTCTAATGTATTCCCTGTCTGCCCACGTTCATCACGTTCCAAGGATTGGAAAAACCTTAATGTGGGTCAATTTTTGACACACAAGGTGCCAGGAGTCTGGCCGTGTATCTGTGTGATTTGAAGCATCAGTAGAGAACGTTGTTCTCGCGTGAGCCTGTTGTCTGCCTGGTGCTGTAACCCTGCTCACTCAGTCCCTGGTGAGTAGTTTTCGTCCTGTTTGACCTGAGCATCTCTGCCAAGCCAGGGTTGGGAGCACACTCGGGGCCGGCCTGCCTGCCAGCTGGGCTGGTGCTGCCTCTGCTCTTCTGAGCTGGAAGCAGGGGGGGATGGAAGGAGAAAGAGGTGGCAAAATGTGATCTGTCTGCTCAATGTTTTTTCCCATGCTGCTGCTGCTGTCTGTGAGGCTGGCTGCCAAGTCCACCACCTTTGGTTCACTGTTGGTTATCTACAGGGGAAGTGAAAGAGCGTGGCAAAGACCATGTGAAGACAACCTGAGGGCCCATCAATCCTGATGCCCCTGTTCAGCCTCCATTTGAAAGCAGCTGCAGGGAAGAGCAAGACCAGTGCAGGCACCTTGGTGATGGCCCCCAGTCAGACCCAAAATACCTTCCTGATGTCTGATAATTCAGATGTTGGGGACTTCCTGCATGAGAGACAGGACTGTGGTCACTGGTGGCTCTCAGCGAACTGTCTGTGTGAGCTGCTCAGTTACTCTTCTAGATTTACATGAGTTTCTAACATAGAAGATGTCCTGTTACAGGAAGGATAAGAGATGGGACCCAAAGTGCATGCTGTGTTCAGAACATAGTGGGTTTATGCAATGGCATAATGGTGTTCAGTGTTTTTCCTACCTCTGTCTTCTGCAGGTCCTGATTCTAGATTAGCTTTCTGGACCAACCTTTTCCATCACATTATTCCTTATAACCTTGGCAGCATGTTCCCAAGAGGTTACTGTCAGTTCAGGGCTTTTCATGATGTAGGTAAAGTTGGGACTATTTTATCTCAATGTGCCTTGCTTTGTTTTCCATGTTTATCTGCTTGCTCTCCAGTTTGTCTAAGCACATACTGAAGAATGGATGGCCCTAAGGGCACTGTACTGGTGAACTACCTTGCTGTGAAAACAACCTGTATTAGTCTTTGCTTTTTAAAAAAATATTTATTGCTTTTGACTAGCTTATGTAGATGAAGAGTTTCCTTTTGTCCTTATATAGACTCCTTTCATGGCAGTGCTTTGAGGGGCCTTGCTAGTGACCTTCTGAAAATGAGTAGATGACTGCTGGGCAAGTGAAGAGTTGACTGCAGAACTGCCCAATCGCCTGAGCTCTGCTGATGCAGCAGGAAGGCAATGGGGACCCCAGGCCCTGTGCCCAGCAGCGAGGTAGGGAAGCGGCCAGTCTGGTGGCAGCCTCACTTCGCCAGGAACGGCAGCGCTCTGGGATGCTGCCTTTGCAAGGCTTGCTTTGCTGCTGGGTGCCAAGATACCCTGGGGATCTCATGAAGGTTCTAGAAACGTTACCTCATAAGGGTGACCATAGCGCTGTGCTGTATGCTGCCTCTGAGGGAATAAAGGGCAGAGTTGGGCTCTGCTGAGCTGAGGAGGGATCAGGAACGGCACCTGAGCAATTCCTGCAGCTGGACCCTCAGTCTCCTCCCCTTGGCCTTACCTGGCAGCTGGACTGAGGTAACTTTGTGAGAGTGAGGCCCCTGTGCATTCAGGGTGGAAAAATGCTACAGCATTTTACTGGCACAAGCAGTGTGCTCCATTTGATTTCACCAATTGTTGTTTACTAGTTGAGCTGGTCCTTACAGCGGTCACACCAGATAAAGGTAGATGTTGTTATCACAAAGATCTTGTGCTGGTGAATGAAATAACTAACTACAGCCCAGTGGTTGTTGCCCCTCTGGACTATTTTGCCATTTCCTTTAAGGAGCTATCACAGCACTGACATCAGCTAGATCAACCTTGTCCACTACCTGCTCGTTAATGTCCATGAAGATCTGTGGGACTCAACCTGCTGCGCGAGCACCCCGCTGCTCTTCCTCTGTGCCCTTCCAGCTGCCCTGCTGCTGGTGGCATTTCTTGTTCTATGTCCTCCAGTGCCAGGCACGCCTGTCCCTGCCTCCTGGCAGGGCTGGCAAGGTGCCTGGGAGGCTGCCCCTTGCTGCAGAGCTTCTGGGTTTCACCCCTGAGCTCCACGAGAGACTGCAAGACTTGGTTGTGACAGTTTCTGACCCTTCATTTCATCTGTTTATACTGCAAGCTCTTCTATCTGCTCTTTGATTTGAGACAAATCCTTTGAAACACTGCCTGAAGGGAAAGAGGAGGTTAAAGTTCTGGCATCATAGCCTTGCCAAATTCCTTCTTTGTGAACATGATAGAAAACCTCAATTTTTCTACTACGGCGTTATCTTGATCATTCTTCTAATATGCTGGTCTCTTTCTGGCCCTATGGTCACTCTGAGGCTTTCTGTTTCTGCAGCATTTGAAATAGGTTTGTTAGTGCAGCCTTCTGCCATTTGCTCCCTTGGCCTGCCTTGTTTGTTTTCACATGTGGCCTCCTGGGCTTTGTGACCACGTCCATTTTCCTCATTTGTATACAGCTTTAGTTTCTTGGAGGATGACTTATTGATTTTAATAATGTCTTTTACCCTGCTGTTTAGGTATGCTGGCTTGCTCTTGGTCTTTTTGCAGCTCTTGGTTGGAGCGTCTAAAATATGTTTGTTTTCATAGTTTCCATGCCGCTTGCAAGAATTTACTCTTCTGACTTCCCACTAGGGTGTTTGCTATATATTCTGTGCTCAGAAAACATTCCTATATATTGAGTGTAGATACTCTAGAAACAATAAAAATGAGAAGAAAATGTGGCCCCCTCAAGATTAGGTAATTATGGGTTCAGACATCTTGTTTTAGAATAATGCCAGAAGATTTTAGACCTCTAGGTGCCTGCACTGCTTTTCTGATTGAGACTTGGGAGAGTTTGAAGTGTAAAATGTTACCTTTATCGACTCTGCTTGTAGCCTGTGAGGTTCAAAGGCTGTTCTGTGCGCTGGTTTAGATGCGCGGGGATGGTGTGGGCCTTGGCATGGAGAGAGGCTGTCCAGATCTGAACTGCACAGGTTTTAGGGGGTGCCTTTGGTAAGGGGAGGAAGTGACTGGTTCATTAAAGCTGTGTTTAAAAACAGAAAAGAACTTGAGGTGGAGAGGGGAGACAGAAACTGAAGGTGTGTTTGAAAGGAGGGGAATTTTGAAGGATTTGGTGTTGGTGTCGTGCTGTTCTGTTGTTGAAACTGGCTGGTCTGAGACTTCTGTGAGAACAAAATGAGACCCTTTGTGTGCTGAGAACTGCACCTCTAACTTCCAAAGGTTTAACTTGAAGGGTATTAGTACTAGGGGTTATATAGAAGTCACAAAACATCGTATCAGAGGACTGTAGTGATGAGTTGAGATGCTGAGCACTGACTGTCCTTTCTGGACTGCCTGGATGCTAAACTGCTGCTGGCTTAACTGAGAATCTGAACAGGAGACTGATGTGACCTGACTCTGCAAACATAAACCAGAAGCTCATCTGTGATGAGCATTTTGCTCATCTGAAGCAGCAGCCTCTGATCTTGGTCTCTACCTATTTTCTGAGATAACAGATAAATCAGATGAAGCTCTTGATACTTTTTTCTATCATGTTGGTATGGTGCAACAGTAGTTGCAATATCTGCAGCTTTGAGTAAATGCACACAATTAAATGGAAGCTTTAGAGAATTAACTGAGATGATCCATTTTCTCCAGAAAATTTACTACTTATGTACACTAGTCTTAGCCTGTGTCAATATGAAGTGGTACTGATGATTTTTTACCATGCAAAAATGGACTGAGCTGTTGCATTGTCCTTCACATTTTTTTCTGCAACTATAATCCAACTCCATTTTATTGAACAGCTCTCTTTCCTCCTAATATATACAGAAATGTTTGCTGTATAAACAATTTAACCAGACATCTGCCTCTACCTAAATATAAAACACAGTTAACTTTTTGCCCTGTTTCTGTTCACCAGTGCTGATAACCCTTTTTTTTGCTGGCCAGATGAAATAAATATAGATGAAATAAAATTTTATACCAGATGCAGCACAGTTTAGTTTTGTATTACGCAGGTGTTCCCCCAGCTGGGAAGGATGGAAACTTGCCATTTTGCTGAGATGATGGTGAGGTTTAGAAATGTGAGGGCGTTAAAAATAATTCTACGTGTTAACAGTGGGCTTTGTCCCTGGTGGGCTCCATATGCCTAGCATCTGACTAGGGCAGCAGCTGTTCTATATTTTAATAGGAGAGTTATAAAGTTAGAAACATGTATGATCATTCAAAACATAAGCAACTCTTTGCAGTCATGGAAACAGAATTCAACAATAAACTTGTATTTGTGAGTGTTCCAAACAAAATAATCCCACTGCACTATGCTCAGGTGGTCTATGAGAAGTGAATGAACTTGAGTTTCTATTTCCTTAAGTTCTGTTTACTCTAAGCTTTTTCCTTTCTTCTGACTGTTTTTCTATTTTTGAGAAGATATTAAACTTTGCATGTGATCCCAGTATTAAACTTTGCATGTGATCCCAGTATTAAACTTTGCATGTGATCCCAGTATTAAACTTTGCATGTGATCCCAATTTAGTTTCTTCTCCCAAAATGATGACAGATATTTGTGTCAGAATCTCTCCTAAAATGTGTTGCTAATGGCCTTCACTGCCTCTTTCTGACTTAAATGTTGAAAGAAGGCCTTGTTTTCATCTCACTTCTTTGGATATTATCAACCCCTTCAACTCAAGTAGCTATCTAGAGCCTTCTAATGTTTTTGGTACAGCTCCATTGACTTTGCAAAGAATGTATGAAGTTCTGTTTTCCTGAAAGCAGGAAGAATTAGATGAACCCAGGAGTTTCCTTCCCCAGGGAGCACAGGTTTCTTGGCATGGCAGTGCAGATGAAAGCTCTCTTCCTTCAGGCTCTGGCTTGCATTGGAGCTATCTGCTCTTTCTGCTTATGGAGATGTTGCAGGCGTGCATATACTCAGTCACCTACCACACCCCTATCCAAAACAATTCCGACGGGCCCCTACTTCCCCCACTCAAATTCCTGAACAGCCCTATATTTGTCTTTATTTTGGTCTGCTAGCCTGCCTGTGTTTTGTTTTGGAGGGGCTGCTATTCTTTGAGTTCCCTGCCTCCATAAAAGAGGGCTGTGATTAATGTCTTGGGTGCAGAGTGGTGCCTACGCCCAGCAATTGCCTTACATTTCCACCAACCTCTAACAATATAATGGCAAGTGGCCTAATCGGTGCTCCTGAGCTGTACAATAACCTCTGACTTAACTAGTTCTGGCCTTAAGGAAGGGTCTTCATTATGATACAAGCTTGAATATTGCAGCTAGATGAAGGTAGGGGATGGCTGGCAGTTCAGCTTGTGCAAAACTGGAGTGTGCTGGGCCAGGTCTGTCAGCATGATGAGACTTGAAGGAACTGGCAGACTGGTTATGGTTAGGGGAAAGGTAAGAGCTGCAGCTGCCTCTCTGTTTATGCCCTTTGATATATGCAGCATGAATCCAAGTGTGTGTAGTTCATATGGTTATTGCAGCACATTCCAACTTCTCTGGATTTGGAGATCTTTGGGGATCAACAAAGCAATTTTGTATTGCTGCTGAATAAGCAGAGACTTGGATAGAAAACTCAAACATGCAACGTGCCAATGATACTCAGCATTATGAATAGGCAGGTGGATGAAAGACCATGTTTGCTGCTGCCTTTTTTGAAGTTATGAGTTTGAACTGGAGACTGTAGTCTCGATCCTTGCAGCCAGCGCACACCTTTGGTTGTGCTCTTACCAAAAAATTCCTGTATTACCCTGCCTGAAGGGCCCTCCCTGCTGTGAAACTCATTAGTTTTAGAGTTGCCACAAATATTCCTCTACTTCCTTAATGCTTGAGAAAGCAGAGTCCTGATGATGAAACTGCTGCAAATAAGGAACCTGTTTGTGCTGGGAGGCTGTGGCAGGTAAACTCAATGAAAAAAAATCAATGGTGGAGGCAGAGGTTGGCAGCTCGGTGTTACTATTTTTAATAGTAACACCAAGCTACTATTTTTTTACTATAGTAACACTCGATTACTATTTTTAATAGTAATCACCACAGAAAACACTAATAGTTCCTTTGCAGAAAGCTACTGGGTTTGAGATGCTGAGCTCCTCTCCTTGGAGAAGGATGGGAGCTGGCTGGGGCTTTATCCCAAAGCTCCGGAGTCCTGAGCAAACGGAAGGCACTCCGGGCCATTCGGGGCCTCCACACGGTGCCAGCACTATTTATTTTTTTGGCCTATGCCACAAACATGAGCTCTGACCATTCTGGCAGATGTAGGATTTGTTTAAAACCACAAATGACTCCCTGAAAGAACAATCCCTGGATAGCAGGGCCCTCATGGGCAATTTGTTGGAGCGGGGGGGATGTTGCCCTGGACCCAGGCGGTTGTGGCCTGTTCAAAGCTACGTTCTGTTCAAGGCGCAATTTGCTGTTGTGCATCGTGGTGACTGCTGGGCACCGAGTTCTGCGGCTGCGCTCGGTGCTGTTCCCTGGGCCCGTCTTTCTGGAAACAGTTGCTGAGAGGGATTAGACTGCCCGATAAATCCGAGTCTGTGGGCCTGTGCTGTGGGAGGCTTGTGTGTACAATGGACAGAACACTCACTGCTACCTTCAATGCAAAGGGTTAGAAAGTCACTTTTCTTTATGCTTAGCAACTAACTGGCAACATATGTGTACTGATATACAGGTATTTTTCCTCTTCATTTTTTATTTTTAAATATTTTGCATTATGACGCAGAGCGTTTATCTCCTCCTAACTTAAATATGTTATTCCTTATCTGAAGTAATATGTGGTCTTGATTGAGATACTCTGGGTCAGTCTGATTCTACAGAACTCTCTGAGCTTTGCTGACTTCTGTAGTAGTTGAACCTTCTAATACTGCTGATAAAATGCCTCACAGAAAACAACTAAGTACCCAGTGATAAGAGATAGTTTTCTTTATTAAAAATTTTGTACATCAAAGGAATAACTGGTACATTTTAAACAAGAAATAAAAGATTTTACATATTACAAAAGATGTTATCAGTTCTTGAATTAGTATAAATGTATGAACACTGTACATGACGATCTGAATTAGAAGAACAGAAATATGACTGTGCCTGAAAATATATAACTTAATAAGCGAATGCACTCTGTTCTTAGTATGCAACATAATATTTATGGAAAAAGGCATGTTAATTCCTGTTTGCAAATGCTGTTCCCCTCCGAGCAGTAACTACAAACAGTCTTCTGAGAAGAAAGCTCTGATATTCATGTGCCCAGCATGAGGATTTTCCATGTGAAGTTTCTTTCATTGTTGGAAGAAATTCTCTTACTATGGTCTGTTTTTCTTGGAGGAAACAGCATGTTATTCCACGGGATGCTTAACATAATCTGCATATAAGAACCCAAGGTGAAATATTTCTCACAATGTAAATCTAACCCCAACCCAGATCAGAAAAAACAACTGATAGCACATAAATGTCTAAAGAAATAGGTCTTTATTAACTGTTAACTTTTGTTACAAAGTAGTTAAAAAGAACAAATATACTTTAGCTTATCAGCTAACTGTAACTTTGTATATCATTGATACTATATATTTTTTTCTTTTGAGATTGTCAGTGTAGCTGCATTTAAAAGAAACAACACAGAAGATCACCTTTTAATTGCATGACTTACTTGGCTAGGAGAAGCATGTGAAGCTTTACAGGATAGTATGAACATACCGTTCTCATACAAAAGTGTAGTATGCATCTAGTCCAAGTAAGGTAATAAAAAAGATTTAAATCTCTATACAGAAAGTGACAATGCCCACATTATAATATGGAACACATCTACTAATTTTGAATTTCAGGTGTAATGTGTGGATTACAGGTATCAATTTACTGAACAAATGCTTTTTTTTAAAAAAGAGCAAAATCTATAAATAAAATAGTAAGTGCTTTTTAAAGATAATATTCTTTGGCTGCTTTAAGTGCCAGTGAAGGGTTATTAAAAACCATTAAAATGCGTAAGGTCCCACTATTATTGTTAATCTTAACACTGAGCTTGTACGATAATTCAAGCTGTTGACTGTGAGCATCTCCAGATCCACGATGTGTTCTCTCGGTCCCGATAGTGATTTCACCAGGACGAGCATCGCGCTGACGGCGCTTGTTTGCTGAAGGGAGAGAGGGAGGGAAAAAAATGAATTCTGTCAAATCTAAAATGATTCCCTAGCTGCTTCACGGGACTGCTAGTGCGTTACTACACTGTAAAAACACTCTGTCTCCAGCCCTGAGAGATGCACAATGCAACTATTATTTCTACTATTTTTAAATGGCCATGACTAATCTCACACCTGGCTTTGCTGGAGGGAAAGCTTTACCTGACGTGTGCTCAGAGGAATAAACTGCACTGCACAATCTGTTTCTGGTTATGTTGAGTCTCCTAAAGGATGTGAAAAGTGTGAATATATCCCAGGATGGTTTTTGTTTTTATTTCCATCTATCAGCTTTTAAAATATATGGGGAATAAGTAAATCAAGAGAAACTTAATGTATTTAGCAGCAGTGATGTAGCATGTTCAGCAGAGGGAAACTCTTAAGTTTGCACTAGGACACATCTCTAGAAGATTATTGTCCCCCTTGTAAACACTAGGACTTTTGCAGCTCATGTGCCAGTTATTGAACCTTATGAAATACTCTCCAGGCTTGGCCCATGTTGCTGTGGGACATCCACGGGACCTGCGTGTGACAAAACACCTTGGGAAGCTCCTATCTTGTCAAAGTGCTTTGTAACTTACAGGTGATGCTGGAAGATGATGCTCTCCTCTTCCTTAACCTATTTTAAATATTTTTCTCATTGAGTGCCCAGGATATACACACCTATATACACACCTATACACTAAGCCTAATACCTACTTTGGATTTTTATTAAAGCAATAGGAATAATTACTAAGCGTATGTTTACTGCAGTCCTTTGAAAGCAATAAACACAAGCTTTCCTACTTTAAGGCCTGTGTTTTCTTGTGGGGTGACAAACTGGAACAGTAAATCTAATTTCAGGAAGAAAGTCACTTAGAATAGTGCACTGGAGTCTAATTCTCACTAGAGTTGGAGTCATCTTGCTTGTAACAGTGGTTGACTCTTTTTTGAACAAGCAACAGTTGGTACATGGCAACTGTGCATAATGTGGGAGTAGCTGCTCATATTTTTCCATGTGCAATAAGTCTAGGAAAGAGCATTGCATTGTAAGTTAGTCAAATGAGGAATTCCTTGTTCCCATCTTAGAAAACTTAAGCGATAAGTAGGTAGTATCCTGTATTGATATGCTTTTGTGATGCATTTTCAACTGCCAGCCTTCAGATTTGAAGGAAAAACAGGAAGATGAAAACCTCCCAATTAATATAGTCTTTGTGGATGAAGCTTTGTGTCAGTTCTCTTAGTCTGCATAAAACAATGGGCAAATCAAAAAGATTTCCACTAAATTTTAAATGCTACAAAAAAAATCAGATACCTCTTTCAAAAAAATCTTAAGCAGATGATGTACCCGTGAACAAAAGTATATCAACATAAACTGCACTACACGGCAGGAAATAATGTTGCCATAAGTCATTTAATTGGGTATGTCTTGTTCAGAAATAGCTGCA
>JAUBOD010000465.1:90683-104842 GCA_032353885.1 Nothura maculosa | reverse complement strand
TGGGTGCCTGCCCCAAGAGGCAGCCCTCGCCCCTTCCCTGCTCTGACTTACCTTCCTGGACAGAGCAGCACAAGTTCCAGCACCTTCGGGTGCTCTGGTGCCTTCGGCTTCCAGGGCAGCAGTCAGACTGGCTTGGAAGCTGCTGCTATCTCGAGCAGCACTAACTCTCCACAGGCTCTCGCTGCAGATTAGCCTAAATTTTGAGGTGGAGCAGGCTGCTTATCCAAGTTTCAGCATTCCTAATGTTCACTGGAGCAGGTTTTTCACCTGCAAACCATACCAATGTGCAAGAGCCTGCTCTTTTACCTCTCCTCAGGGCAGAGGCTTTCCTGGCCTTCTGCCGGAGGTACTGCCCCTGTTTTGGGTCCTCCAGCCGCTTCACCGCGGTGCCGAGGGCGCCGGCCCGCGCAGCGGCTGCGGCCTAGTGGGCCTGGCGAGGAAACCTGGACCGCGTTCCGCAAGGTGCTCGTGCGCGAATTCAAAGGCTCCGCTCTTGGAGACAAATAAGACCAGTTTTCACTGGAACAAAGAAAGGCACTTCCCATATCCATGCCAGATCTTGAGTTTCCAACCTCCAGCTGTTTCCACCATGGATGTGTTTAAAAACAGGCCAAGATTTTTTCATTTTTGTTAATAATGCGGAAAGTGTTTGTTTTAATATCAAGTGTGGGGGGGGGTGATGAAAAGAAATCTTTAGATGTTAACCCTCTCTTTCTCAATGTTGTGGGAGCTGTTTGGGACTAGGCTGAAAAGGGGGGTGTGTTTTGGATGGTTCTGAATGAAAAAGACTGGAAAGTTCCTGGCTATCCGTACAGTCCCAACTGTGTCACTGTAACTCTTGCTGCAGAGAGGAATTCTGAACTAGAAATGGAAAAAATCGGGAGGCCCAACACATCTTTTCCGTCCTTTATTTTTACAGGATGAAACTCTTGCAAACTGCTGTTTAAGGATCCGATTATACAATACAAGCATATGAGTAATGCTTTGGTTTTCAGGAACCACATTTATGCACATAAGTGCTTCTAGGATCGGGTTCCAGTTCAACAGGATTGTTCCCTGAGGATTAGGCTGCAACTCTCATGCACAGGGTTCCAGGCAGATATGAGAGATATTACTATGAGAGATATCAATACAACCAAATCTTCTGTTTGACACGTACTGTTGGAAGGCAATTCTGTTTACTTTTTTTTCTGAAAAGGGTGATTTCGTGATAGGCAAACAAGCAAATTCTTATAAATTTCAAAAAAAGGAAAAAAAGCAAATCTTTATATATTTTTATATGATAAATATATATATAATTATAATATAAAATAAATACATAAATGAGATTTTATATCAATGAATTGTTAGAAATCAGTCCTTATCTCTATCTGTTTTCAAGCCAAAACATTTTGCTAAAACTTGAGGACCGTTTTCTCCCCTATGGAGAATTTGTTATCAAGATTTGCCCCTAAGAACATTTTTTGGCCAAGTTGTTATGAAAACCACAAAGCCAGCCCTTATTTTGAAATGCTGACAGTGCTAAGTGTGGATACACTTAAAATTTAGGTCAGTGTGTAATTTGTAATGCAGGTGTTATTCTTGGTTTTGACTGAATAAGAGAAGGGAAAAAATCTCTTCCCAGATATTTTCATATATCAATTAAATGCACAAGGATATTCACATGCAAAAAGGGAGACGTATTCTATTGCTGCTTTTATTTTCAGGGAGGTAGTGTATGTCCTGCAATGCTTTCAAGCAGTACTACGAGTCTTGACCTTAAAAGTGTTACTGCATAGCAATAATACCCCAAATTCAGAGTTTTTACCATCAACAGCCTGTCAAAGCTATTCCTATATCTACATTCCAAACTACTCATCCCTCTCCTGCACAAAGTCCTGAAAAAATATTCGAGCTCTGTTTACATCCATTTGTCAGTTCACAGCCTGATCCGCAGTTCTCGCCAAAGAGATAAGAATTTTTCTGTTGATTTCTATAACTCTTAGCTCAGAATCATAACAAAGAGGTTCAGCTGTGCCCAGAAGTGTAAGTTGTTCTAAATGTGTCTTAAAATTGCAATGGGATTTTCTTAGGCAGGGCTCTTTCTTGTTTTTCTTATGCAGTGCCTATCTGTAGCTTTGGGCAAGGCTTTCTGAAGACAGTATTTATATTTATTATATTAAAAAAAAAAAAAAAAAAACCCTTTACATCTTCACATGCAGTGTCCTTAACTTGAAGCAAAGGAGAAACAGCTCTGTTTCTCCTGTTCTGCTATGGGCAAAAAGTGCTCCTGCTCCTTGTGGACTTTTTAAAACCAGTCCTGTGTCTTAGGCGCTTGACTATCACCTCACAATGTATGCCTTAGATTCTGTTATTTCATAGTTGTTTTCATTATCTCTGCCAAATGTAAGAGTGAAGGCTGGAGTGTCTATAAAAGCAACTTGTCCTTTGAAATGAAGATTAAAGCGTTGTTAAATAAAAGCTAAGAGAGGACTGAAGGAACAGAATGATGACACTTTTGTGTAACATACTCAAATGAGGGTGAAAAAGGACAGATTTTGTTTATGTTCCTCATGGATCTAACTCAATATTTTGCTTGTATAAGTTGCAAGGGTGCTGATAGTTTATGTCAGTGTGAAGGATTAAGAACGGTTGTTTATAATTCATAAACATCTTGCACTTGCATTCACTAATGCCATTACTTTATTTTTGCTCATAAATTGGAACTGAATCAGTGCGATTAGCATTAGGTCTGTGTGTAGGATCTGCTTTGTCTTGCAGATCTAGATTCAAGTCTTACTGAAGTCAGTGGAAAGCTTAGTCTGCACCTATAGTTACACTTGTATCATGGGTATATCTGGAACATTAGGCAACATCCCAATACAAATAGCAAACACAATGCTAACTTTTATGGAAATTAATCTTGTGAGGCTCAACTTCAAGTGTTACTCAAAACAGTTTCTAGTTACATGTTTTAGTGATTAATTATCGTGATAGTGACTATTCCATTGCCTTTCAAAATTGTGTAGTGATTTACATTATTATATTCATTGATAATCTATAAACATTTTACAATTAGTATAGAATTTGAAACTACATCAAAAGAAAATAATTTATTCTAGAGCAAGACTCACCCACACACTGGTCCCCTCGCTTCTGATAGCCTGGAGGACACTGGCAGCTGAAGGATCCTCTTAAATTGACACATACTTGGTCAGCTCTACAATTATGGGTTCCTGTTGCACATTCATCTATATCTGCATGAAAATAGCAAATGCAACATTAGTCATGGAGTTTAGTTAAAATACTTAAACTGTGTCAATATGTTTTATGCATCTTCAGGCTACCTACAAATGAGAAGTGCAAAGCAAAGTTCACATGCAGTACAAAGATATAATCACAATATTTTTTTCATTTACATGACTTGCAAAGTTGTCAGATATCTAAAGGATTTTAATTCTGGTATGCAACATCTGAAAATATTTTCACATATAAATATTATTTTAAACAAGCAGGTACAAATAGGTTAGATACCATAATTCTGCTGCACTTCTCTCTGAAACATTTTATAAACTTCTTGCAACTCTTTCACGTTTTAACCATTTGATTTTCTTTTTTCCATGCTGATTTTGCTGCCTGCTGAATTATTTGGAAAAAAAGAGGCAGTTCAGCCTTTCCAAAGAATGAGACAAGTTAGAAATATGTTCTTTTGCTAATATTAGAAAGATTCTGGTGATGGTCCTTGCTGGGTTCTTGTGCCCTATACTTTGGATGGACCCTGTAAGCACAGTATGTGGTAGCCTCTTCATCAGAGATAGAGCTGTTGCTGGTCTTCCCATGAAAATTCCCTTGACTGAGTCAATCTGCTAAATCTCTGCAAAGAGTTTCCATATGTTTGTATTTAGGCACTCTAGTGAAAAAAGCGAAGACTAGCTCTGTGCTTTCCTATGCAATTCAGGCAGCTTTTCATTGGTATTGAATGCAGGTTTATACAAGCATAAAAATGACATTTTCATTTTGCCTATTCCTTGCATCTTCTCGAGGCACTTAATTATAACTAAACTGCATGGGCTGACATAGCTTACTTAAAATGGATTTACAATTCTTTTCCTCAACTGAATATCCAAAATATTAGAGAGCTTTTTATTGTAACCTGACACAGTACAGTGAAAGGACTTTGTAATTTTGGCATTCTACACAATTTGGAGACTCTACGCTGAATAAACAAATTCCTTAAAACTTATGATCTCTAGTTTACAAATCTCAGCTGACCTCTCTATTTGTATAGGCACTTGGGACGTTAGAACATCACCAGTGGCAGATTCTGGGTGGTGCTTTGGAAAAAATGATGGATTCTTTCACATAGCAAATGAAAACAATTTTGACCACAAGGTTCAATAAAAAATAAACCATCAACAGTTTGAATTAATTCTCAGTGCTTGCTCTTTCCCCAAATGTCCAAATATTTTACATACATTTCCTCTTTATCTGACAGGAAAAATAAAGTCCTTTTATGTTAACTGCCCCTCTGCATTCCGCACAGTGTCGGCCCCAAAGCTGCAGCGCTGCTGCACGCTGCGCTGCTGCACTGCTGGGTACTGAGAGCTGCAAAGCACCTGCCCAGGTGTGAAGGTCTGGGGGCACTAGATCTGGCTGCCTCACACCAACCAGACACAGCGCTGAGGGCCAGAGCTAAAGCCACGTGGACTCGCTGCAAGTCCCTGCAGAGACTTCATTGGGCTCTGCATCTGTTCACAGTCCCTGCAAAAGGGGCAGATAAAATTGCCATAATCCTCACAGTTATAAGTACTTTTATATATAGGTATTGTTGCAACAAAGAAAGAGATTTGGTGTGCAGGAACTTAAGATTTGAGGAAACTTAATGTGAGTTAATTTTTAAGGTGTATTAATTAAGCAGCACTAAAACCTTATATAGTCACTTATACCTATGACTTGATTTTCATAGCGCTTGTTTCTCTACAGAATAATAAGCTATTCGAGGTAAAATCAAGTAAATAAGTTATGTATGAACTTAGTCTTTCACTTTCCTCATGGTATGTTTGAAGGACAAAAGATATTCCAAAGTCCTGTTTGATGTTGGTCTTTTTTCACTTGGAAGCTCTTGGAAGGCTTGACGTAGTGGCTCCAAAGGCCTGTGCTCACCAAAATCCTGAGGCCTGTTTCAAGGCTGCTTGCTCAGTTTACTGTGCTGAGTTGTGTTGGTTCTTAGCTGTGATTGTGACATCCTTCAGATACCATGAGAATACTCATCAGTATGTGCCTTATTCTCCATGGCTATGAGATCTTCCTCTGTTAGTGTTTCCGTTCACGTCATGGTACCTGTTGCTCTTTTGGCTGGTTTTCCTGGATGGCTTTCATTGTGATAAGGTGACTTACTGATATAGGCAAGCTAGGGGAAAGAACTGAAGGAAGGAAGTACTGGTGGGACTCCTTTGAGAACTCCACTCCTCTTTCTGTGGCTTTTCTGCATCTTCGATGGAAGATGCTGTAGTGCCCAGGGTGGAAAGTGAAGGTGATCAGCAAAGGAGCTTCTCGCGTTCCCTGGGGATGGGGAGTAGTTGCCATGTTTGGAGCCCCTCTGTTCCTCTCTGTGCTCAGGAATCAGTGATGCTAAGGGAAGGCTGGTGGTCTGTAGGTCATGTTTTTTAAGCACTTCAAGGAAAATTCTGTGGGAGGAGGACAACAGGCAGCTATGCGAGAGAGGTTTCTGCTGGAACATTCAGTTCTGAGATCTTTAGTATTGCAATAATTATAGATCTGTCTGCTGTTGTGACTGATACAAGGGTGAGGAAGTAAGTGGAAGATTTTAGCAAGGGAAGTAGTGCCAAATGTGAATTCTATTGGTGTTTTACCAGCAGCCCAGCCCTTGTGGAGTAAGGAAGGAGGCACTGGTGGATTTTGCAACGCGATCTTGCTGCGCAGAACTGCTGTCAGTGACTGAGGACCAGAGAAGTACAAAACTTCTTGGTACTTAACAAAATGTGATCTGAGTCATCCTCTGTTAGGGCACTACTCATTTTTCTAGCTGTCCGGAAAGCTACTTAGGCAACAGAGGGATGCAGCTTGTAGCAAAGAAGCAACGAGGATGCTTGAGGTCTGACTTGGGCATGAGGTGCATCTGCTCCATTTTTCCCTGAGGTGGCAAATGTAACATGATGTGGACTTCTACACATACAAGCTTTCCTCCCCATATGAAATAGTACAATGTTAAGCTGGTATTGCCAGTGTTCATCTGGAACTCCCACCTCTGTGTTTGATCATGATTCTTATATCAATAGACTAACATCAGTTGTCTATAGAGTTTGTCTCAACTGTGGTTAATCTGAAACTTTCAGACCGGTTTTTCAGTTATGCTCTGAAATGTGTGAGAATTCAGCAACTTTGAGGTCTTCATTCCATTATTCTAGGAACTTGTTTTTTCAGTTTAAATGAAACTTCAAGTAGATTAGATTCCTAGCTCACAGACCATGACTTGCATAATGCCCCCTGGTTTTGTAGTTGATCTGCAGGGTGCATCCAATCCTAGTTTTACTCTATCAAAAAATGCTGAAATGAGACAGTAGTCGCACAAAGTTTGTGTACAAAACATACGTTTTTCTTAAACCCTACCTGTCAATTCGACTTGATCTTTCTCAACAAAACTCCTGAAATTAAATGTGAGTAGTAATGAGGGTATTGGGAATCCATAGTACTTTTGGTTTCTACCTGATGCAGACACCCATGACCAGATTGATTTGGCATCTGCAAAGACCCAGCAAGCTGGGGCAAGGCTGTAATAGAAACGTGTACAGGAACATCACAGAGCTCACCAGCTTAATTCGAAGAGCAAGATAGATTTGTTTGACCTTTCCTCTCTAGCATGAATGCTTAATAATGTGTGTACGTGCATGTGTATTTATAATAATTAGAGAAATTAAAACAAGACACTTCACTGCACACACTCGTCCCTCTGGGGAGAGGGTGAGAGAACAAACATGTGACAGATGTTTGTCATGTTGCTTAATGCACTACTGGAAAGCACTCAAGATACCACAGTGATGAGTGCAGTATAAGAAACAGATCTAGAAAGAAAATAATTAGCTTTTACAAGCTCATTCTTGAGCATCTCTCCCATCTGCATCCTCTTTTCCAAATTTAGTGTCATCGTGATACAGTTCGTTTCCATGTTTCAGTGGTTGATGCTGTAGTTCAAGTTTCTATCTCAAAAAAAGAAAAAAACCATGCGAGCTGTATACCTGAGAATACCCTCAGCTTGTGCCTTAGAAACTAAATTTAATGAAGTTACTATGTGTTTTACACATGTTTATTCACCTGAGTAGGCTGTTTCAAATTGTATTAGCAACCTGTGATGAAAACTGTCTTAACATTCCCTTTTGTTTTTGCAAGGCCAAGAACCTGAGCCGCGGCCCTGACCAAGGGCCCAGAGCAGGCCCCAAGTGGGAGCTCCCCACCTGAGCGCACTGGTTCTTGGTCTGCAGGGGCCTTCCCTGGAAGCCATCACAAAGGAAAGAGCTGCTGCTCTTGGGTTTGACTGTGTGTGTTTGGGCAGCTGCCAGTTCTGGGATGGAGTTGGAATTCAGTTGCCTGTGTGTTAACTCAAGGTCCAAACCAGCTCTTAGTATTTCCATGCAGTCAGGCTACTTAGTCTGGTCCCAGTGAGGCAAATACATTTTGTGTGTATTGGGTTATCTTCAGTGTCTTTGATGGCTGGAATAATTAAACTCAGATAATGATGTACTTTTTTTAATAGGCCACTTGAGAGCAAACTGTTGGTTTTACTTAGAGTTTTATATATTTAACATTTCTTTAACATCTATATTGGAATTGAGTGCTTCAGTTTATATGCAAGTTTTATCCAGAAAGCTGCATTTAAACAAGGTTACAGCTGCAAAGTCAAGGACTCAGAGGATTGGGAAGTGCAAAATACAGTTTGTCTGAACGATCTTTAGACCCATTATACATAAGCATTATGACACAGTCTTTATAATTATATGAATTTCATATTGTTCTTCTCACAAGCTTGTGCTTGGTCCAACCTTTCCCTTCCCAGTAGGAGCTAGATGGTGGTGGTCTCTATCTCAGCATAACAATTAGAATTTACAAGGATTAGTACTATATGAAAACCTTTCATTGATGTCAATAGAGAAGGGCGTGGGGAGAAACACTGAGTTAAGGACCCTGGTGTCTCAGCTGAGTTAGCTGCTCCTTCAGGAACGTTTATGGAAGTCTTAAACTGTGCTATGGTAAGACTGGCCATCAGACCCCTGTGACTCATTCTAATATAAATACTGCATTTTTCAATAATCTCCAGGGATCTCTTTAAAAATTCTCTTTAGAGGGTTTTCTTATTGATTACTACTTGCAGGTTAAGGAAATGCTCTGATTTGCGTAGGCTACAGCTTGCAGGGTGCTACAGAAATAACGTGAGAACCACTGAGGGTGGCAGAGCTTGCCCTTGCATTCTTTCAAAATATAAATCAACTTACAGTTCATAGTTTTAATTCCACAAGCCTCTCTAATAGCTGTACCCAGTGATTCCCTCATTTTCCAAAAATGTACCCACACTCCCTCTTGAAGTGATTTGCACGATTATGTCCTTCCATTGCTGACTTTGGCAGCCTTCTCTGTATTTCAACCACTAGTTGTGTACAAAGATTTTGCTCGACCTGCTTTTAGCAACAGCCTCCTCTAAATCCAGTGCCTGGTTCCTTGTTTTGGAGATGGTTCATTTTTCTAGTTCTCTCTTGCAGTCCCCTCTGTCAGGCTCTTATCTACATCCATAACATTCTTTCCTAGCCTCTCTCGCTGAGCTGCAAACCTGGCTCTGGTCCCTTCACGCTGTGACTCACTTTTCCCAAACCCCCTGACTCATGCTGCTTGCTCACTTATGCAACACTTGAATCTCTGCAACTTTCTTCCTATCATTATGAGAAGTACTTGTAAATTCACAAGATGTGTTTCACTAGTGCTTCAAACTTTTGTAGAAATTCTCAGGGCTGATGTGCTAGGCTCCTTGAACGTGTCTCACCTCTTTGCTCTACACCATATTTGTGCTCTCTTTGTGTATACACCTATCTGCTTGTCCCACCACTTCCCATGCTCTAGGCGGTGTAGCAACTCCATAAGCAAGGACATTCCACCAGATCAGAAATGAGGATCTTAAAAATGACCTTATGGGACTCAAACTCTTCTACAAAGCAGGTTCTGAATTGGTTTATACAAATCTAAATCCAGAAAATATCATTGACCTCAGTGATGCACTTGCATTGACTCCAGTGAAGCTGCTCTGGATTTGTATTAGATGTAAATGCTAAATATCAATTGATTTAAAATTTTTCTTTTGCCCTTAGTATAAGTGAGATGGGTGTATGTGCCAGCCTGTTGTAACAGACACAAGTGAACAGACAGCAGTGCCTCCCAGGAAAGCAGTCCTGCCAGCCGGGACTGTCGCTTGGCACAGTGATCTGCAGAGCACTGCCTTTATCGGAGAAGTCTCCTTAACTTCACAATTCTATATTGTGACTATAATAACTACCATTTTCTGTCCTAACTGTTCACTAACTCTCTTCTAACCATTTGCAAGACAACATTTTTTAAAAAATTAATATTTCTCAAGAATGACCATTTCAGGGTAAAAATTTCTGAAGAAAGAAATTACATTATTACAGTTCTTCCATTAGCATTGCCTTGCTTTATTTTACCAAATTAAGTATTCTGTCCCTTATTTATGTTTCTTATATTGTTCTTGCAACTGAAGCCAATCTCACTGCTATGTCGTTTCCTGGATCCTCCCTGATCCTTTCTTACACATAGGAACAACATTAGCAACCTTCCAAATTCCCTGGTTCCCTCCCCAGCCTTAGCAAGCTATCAACAATTTCTGTCAAAGGCTTTTCTATTTCCCTTGCTACTTCCTTCAACATTTGGGATGTTATTCATCTGGGCTGGATGCCCAGACAACTTTTAACTCGTTGGTGTTGGGAGCCTGAGTTTTGCTCTGGTAAATAGGAGCAGAAAAACTGTTACATAACACGAGCTCGGCAGGTACCGAGTGACCAGCGCGGGGAGACGTGTCCTGCCTCTGCAGTGACAGAACCCGTTAACACTGCAGTCCTGCACTGGACACTGCAGGCACCATCCAGCAGTGTGCAAAATGCTGTAGAACAGCCAGTTAAATGCTTTTTACTGCTGTGTTTTTCTCTTTTGTTTTAAATTTTCCTTTGGGCCTTTCATGTCGAGCATTTTGGACTGAGTGCCCTAGGAACAAGTTTTCACAGTTAAGGGATATAACCTGCACAGACGCTCGTTTGCACAGGGCAAACGTATGTCAGAACCAAGACCTACATTTAAGTAAACAGGTGAGGTAGAAGGTTTAAGTTAATATGATTGAAATAAAAAACAGCTTCTTTTTTTTTTTTTTTTTTTAATACTCAGACATTTCCTCTCTCTAATCTGTGAGCACAGCAAAGTGCGCTCCGTCTACATTTGTCTTTTAGGACTCCTGGCTATCATGGCACAATGGAATAGAAGTAATGTGAAGTACTAACATAGGAAATGCCTAAGCAAGCTAAATAATGCAGTGCAACTTCATAATTTCTTGCATTCTGTGTGTGGCCTACAAATGTTAGCAACTCCCATGAATTTGGGATAGCTACTCAGCTACAATGACTTCACGAACATGAAGGTATAGAAGCAGCCTCCTTCTCCTTGCCCTATTTATTTACTCAGCAGAGTTAACAAAGGATGAAGCTGCACCAATCAAGTCTGGACTGCAGTGCTTGGTCAGTTATGTATTGCCTTTGGTATGTCCAAACTGAATTGACTTATCACATAGACTAGCTACAGAAAGGAGGGAGCTACGGCTTTCAGCACTAGAACATCTCCCACATGGTTGCTTGGGAGGGGCAGGCAGCTGCAAAGAAAATAAATGAATGAAGCTTTGACTTGATGCTCTACTTCCTTCCTCTCCTTTGCCTCCATCTGTGATGGTAGCTTCCTCTAAGGAGTATGCCATAGAACTCGTCTGTTACACTGGAAAGGGCCAAGTGCTTTTGGTTCTAGTATTATTTTACTGGACATAGAACAAGACTAAGGTATGTCATCTAGAACTTAATATGCTTTTTCCCCCCATCTTGTTTCCTAATGCAAGATAACATTATACAGTTCAGGGCAGCACTTGAGGCTTTCAAGGGAAGGACACTTAACCTGAACCAGTGCCCAAACATACTTTGCTCCAATGTCTTCTGTGTAGTAGCTGTCCATGCTGGAAATGCCAAGAGAAGTTGTTAAAATGCAAAATGTTACATAAATCCTTTTTTCTGTACTGTGTGCTCTATTACTTCAGCCTTCTATGGTTCCATAGTTCAACAAAGCACATGAGAAATGTCTGACAAGATGATGTGTTTGATCCCTGATTCACAGCCAGATGAATTAAGATGAACACTTCATGAAAAAGTGTTGAAGTAATTAGCAGTAATTAAAATTACTGTTACAGTTAAAAGTTATATGACTAATATGTCTACAATGTCAGTCCAAAACAAGGCTATAAAACTCTCTCTTAAGGACATTTAAGACTATTTTTTTCCTGATATTACTTTAAGATACATGTTCTTAAAATAAGAACCCAGGTGCAGTGTTTGTCTCTCAAATGAAACTACACTGTTTTTTTCCCAGAGATGATCAGAATATTAATGATTAGCCTTCCTGCTAACCAAAAAGACAAATATTCCCTGTGTTTTGATTAATCTCTATTGAGGCCTTTTAATTTAAAGCTTGTATTTTTGGCCTCCTTATTTGTAATGGGTTCATAAACAGATCCCTACTTACTTTCAAGTTGCATTGCACTGAATTAATAGATTGTATCAGCCAGTCTGAGTGCTTCTGGATGTGCGTTGTCATAACGGTAAACTTTCTGATTTACATTGCAATAGCTTATTTTTACTTTCAGTTGAGTATTTCCTGCTGTTGCTTTCTTCTGATTTTATGCTAGAGGTCTAACAGCTCAGGCAGGCATGAACTAAAAAGCACAAATGAGCATCACCCACCCATGATGACCAATGCGCTTGGACCATGCTCAAAAACAACAAGGGTGGATTAAACTATTCCATTATTGCAGATCAAAGAGTTCTCCCCGACATCTGGCATATCATCTTCAAAACTGATATGGAACATTTCCATAAATTCAACTTAACATTGTTTTTGTGAATGTTCCAAAGTATTTTTAACATGAAGAAATAGCATGCAAACTAATTTCCTACTTGAAAAGTAAAGGTCTTGTTCTTATTCTTTAATTCATCCAGTTATTAAAAAAGAGATGTTCTCTTAACTTGAGGCACACTGTTTTGTTTATTTAAGTTAATGGAAAAGCTAGTTGGTGTTTGATGTAAAACTGCCCCCTTGCTTGAAAGAAAACCAAACAACTGGTTATGAATTATGAATATCTCCTAATAGTTTCCAGAATTATCTGAAGGACTTTTTTTTCTTAATTACACACACTTGAAAGTTCCAAGTTCCCTATTCATTTCCATTTTGTTTATTTCTCTCCTTGGAAACCTCATAAGCATTTTCCTTTAGCGGCTTGACTGAACAAAGTATTACTGCTACAACCTGTAATATGAGGGAGATAAAGGCCTGAGAGCTTATTGTGGTTTTAATTAGGAAGTTGAAGAATCACTCATTAAATCTGTGCAAGCCTATAGCAGCACTTATACCGGTAGTTGTTTTGTCCATGCTAAAGAAAACACAAACAGAAGTCAACACAAAAAGTGTGTTTCAGAGCACACTTTGAAGTTAAAGATTCTTATTTTTATTCTGAGCAAAGAACATAGCGATTTTCTACAAAACACTCCCTTTTCTGTACGTTGGAATTGTTGTAATAGTTTTGTCTCCAAATCAGCCATCATTTTTCAGCGCAAGGAGCCACACGCGGGGCCTGGGGCTCCGGGTGCAGGGACTGTCCTGCCGGCTCGTGGGGCCGGTGGCCCTGCTGGGGCTGCCAGGAGCTACCGGGGCTGCCTTGGCTGCAGCCGAGATCCTCAAGGAGGGAGAGGGGGCCAGGCCAGGGGCTGCTCAGCCCCACGCGCAGGCAGGAGGCCTGGGGGCCGCGCGGGGGGTAGGGCAGCGCTGGCAGGTTGCAGGTGAGGGGGGCATCAGAGCGGCTGGGGGGTGACCCCGGGGCCAGGCACCAGCTCGGCTGCTCCAGGAGGTCAGGACACACACCTGGATCGCACTCCCTTAACCGGTGGGAGCCGCAGGGTGCTGGATCCTGACCCACTGGAGCTGGGTTTCCGACAAGTCCTACTGAGACTATGGAATTGCCTCTACTGGGCAAGGGGCAGCTGTCACCAAAGTCACTGAAAAATAACATCAGTATTTTACCTGCAAAACTATAGCAAGCTGCTGCAGGAACCTGAGCCCCACTTTTAAACTCTAAAATAAAATTTGGTGTCTACATCAGTTAAGAAGCACCAGTAGGAATTTCAGGTTTCTGAATTTGTTTTGGAGTTAGCCAAACAACTGTCTCCTCCTTACATGCACCAGGCATACTGCAGATATCTCGAGTCAACTGTCTGAAAAGTATGTTTGAAAGATGGTTTCTGTTTCTTCTTTAATTGCCTCTCTTAAAATTTGAAAATATATTTTTAGTAACTGTTAATAACTGACAAGAAATATGTAAACAGGCTCCCAGGTTACAGTAATATTTACAATTCTTTTTGAAGTTTCTGATTTGAGATTTTTTTTTCTATTACAAGTGTACAGTAGATCCAATATCTATTACTGTATTGGGGTGTGAAAGAGTTTTGCTGGCATTGGCTTGTGCGGTACAGAAAAAGGAGAATCTGAAGGTGACAGAGCAGGGGCAGAATTTGAGAATGCTGCAAAGCCAAGTTTGCTTGTGGATTGAGTATGAGAAGTACCTGGAATCATATAAGGAGGAATTTTTTAATCCAGCAAGAAAACAGAGCATTTCACATATTGTACATCTGAGCTGCTACAACTCTACTCTGACTTGTACTATTATATATTTCAAGCACAGGGAGAAATGGTTTCTCTCAGCTTGCGGCAGAAATTAGGGCTCTTCCTAATGTCCCACTGCAGTCAGCAGGTCTTGGCTGCTGTTTGCTACCTTGCTCTGTGAGCTGACCTCATGTAGGACACTA
>JAUBOD010000465.1:75936-87655 GCA_032353885.1 Nothura maculosa | reverse complement strand
GTTGTATTTTCCTTCTAAAACTACTGTGCATCAACTCCATTCTCAGACTAGGGACCTGACTTCCTAGCTGCTCAAACAGAAGTAGTGATCTGGAAGGGTGGAAGGCTTCTCCTCTGCCCTCCCTTTGGCAGGGAAGTTGCATGGATCTGCCTCGCCTCGAGGCTATGCGACCAGGATCCTGGCATCTTTCACTGAAAGCTGAGACTTCTGCAGTGTTTCCTACAGCAGAACCTGCCCTCGTCCACTTGCAGGGCTCTCGGGAGGGTGGACTGCAGCAACCTGCCTGTGCTTGCCTGAGCATGTGAGTTTATAGACCTTGTGATCTGCACGGACTCCTGGCGAGGCTTAAAAGCTTCGTTTTAAAAAGGAGTGGCTATCGTTTGTTTAGAAAATAAATAGGAAAAAGTAGGCCAAATACCAGTAAAGTTCCAGTTTAAAATTATTAAGCTAACACACAACATTGCTGGCCTGAAAAGGTCAGATGAAGTGGGAGAAAAGATGTATTTAGACTGATTGCCAGGCAGGACGTGGGATCTCTCACTGACTTGGCAGTGGACACTTCAGCTCTATTTGCTATTATTGCTGTTTCTAGTGCTCCACATTTGCTAAATTCTTAAGTTTGACGAGAACCATGCTTTATTTTCCAGTATTTGCATGGTATTAAGCAAGTGTGTAAATGGACTCAGAGAGCCATTAAGGCAGAGCTTACACAGCTTTTTTCTTTTTCTGCTGCTTCTTTGGTTAAGTAGAGAGCATGCATGGGAAAATGGAGGCTTCCAGGGATTTTCCTTTGGAGGTGTGCTATCAGATAAGGGAGTTATTTGCAATATGTTTAAACTTGCTAAATAAGGTAGAATAGGGCCCTCTGCCTCTAAATTTGTCAATAGGAGTGAAGAAAGAAATAATTACTTCAACTATGGTAGAGCTGTAATAATTTCTTCCACTGCAATTGTAAGATGCAATGAAAATGCGACTAGTCCTTTGTACAGTCTCATTTTAGGATACTTGGCTAATGTAAAGTAGAAAACCTAACAGAGCAACTAAGTAATTGCTGCCACATCATCTAAGCACATCATTATCACTGCTGGATGAGATGAAAGGTATTTACAAATGCAAGGCTGCCAGGAGAACAGTCAGTACAAGCTTGATCCAGTTCCAGATGTAATCAATAGGAGCCTTCAGCTAGGCTAGAGCTTAAAGAGCAAACTATCTCCTTCTCAAAATATAATCCTCTGAATTTTGCAAAAATTAAACTGGAGTTCATCAGAAGTTAGAGAGATGCACAGAGATCAGTGCATAATACAGTTTTACTCCACACACTGTTTGAAGGTCTTGAAAATTCTATTTTCCCACTCTGTCAACTCGAGCCCACATTTTTCTTTCTCCCCCTTAAATCTCTCTTTCATCCTGTTTTCCTTTCTGTATTCCTTTGGGTTCTCCCCTTCTAATTCTTCAAGGCACAGAACGCGTCTTTGTTTGCGAAGAGCAAAGCAAGTTTATGGCACTCTATTCATTATATTTATGAATCACATCTCGCTGCATTTTTCCCATAGCCCAAAGGTGGCTGTTTGCCCACAGGCATTGCTCTCAGTGCCTGTATTTTCTATTTATAAGGTGTATTTCAATTTACATCAGAAGCTGAGGGAAAGACTTCTGCTTGATATCACTTCTGCCAAATGAAACCCACAGAGAAGCTGTGGCCAAAGGAACTCGGTACAAAGTTGTCTGGGCTCTGTAATTTTGTTCACGTGGGTGCATGGTAGTATATGTTAGTTGCCAATAAAAACACTCTAAAATAGATACAGCACTGTGCAAGCCTCAAGACGATCCTAAAAGGTTCAGAACTCAGGTAAGTGAGCACTGAGAAACACTGTCAAAATACAGGTCTGTGAGAAAATCAGCTTTGGCAAAGATACTCGGGAAAGGACAGGAAGCTCCTCTGACACCCATTCTGCTCTGTGCAAGATAATGAAACTCCACCAAGGGCAATATACAACTGAACTAAGGAAAACTATTCTTTTTGAAACTATTTTCGGTTGTGCCAAAAGGAGGGAGACACTCCCCAGAACATGGTGCCATAAAACAGGCAGTAATAGGCAGTATAGCTGGCAACAGCTAGGAATGAACCATGCAAGTCTTACAGTGCTGCACTAGCAGGAGCAAATCCTCTACAACGGGCAAGTCCCTCTGGCACCTGGGAGGGCAGCAGCGTAAGGCCTAGTGTGCACGAACCAAGAGATCTGCTATGGGACACCTGGGATACAGATGCCCAATCAAAACAGAACTTGGAGTTTCAGGGACCTGCAGGAGTAAGAAGCAGCCTTCTGTATAGCAAATATAGGGAGGAGGAGGAAGGACACAGACCCTGACTGATCCACTGGACAAGCTTTTTAATACCCTGTGGCCAGAGATGTTTGTTTCGGCCCTGGTTTCAGGGAAAGGATAAGTGGGAAGCTTTAGCCATTCTTCCTGAAAAGGCAGAAAAGTGAAGCCCTTTCTGTGCTTGACCTTTTTTTTGGAAGGCATGTAGCTTCTTAGTTCATTATATTCACTCTTTTGTAATCAGGGATCACATGCATTTTTTGTTTTCCTGCAAATTAAGTGTATAAGCTAATTGCCAAAAGCACATATAACCTGCCTCAGATGGATCAAATCCAGCCCTTCCAGGACCGCTGGGAGGTTAAATAATGAGTACAAGCCCACAGGGGAACACGAGGGCCTCATATGCTCTTGAATAAAGGCTGATATTGGTTGGTCAAAATACATTTTGCTTATAACTTCTTGCAGGATGGGAGATTTCTCAATTTAAACTTCCCTCAAAGCTATTGGAAAAAGCTGCCAATCACTTTCAAGTTTTTCATAGGTGTCTTGCTGCTTCAAATGCCTTCCAGATGGTTTTAATTCCAGTGTGATTGATTGTCCACTCAGCTTAGCAGCTGTGCACTTCAGGGGAAAGTCCACATCATGCTCATTCACGTGCAGAATGGCAAAAAAATGGCTAGTGGCTCTTTTTCTGTGTGTGTGAAAGTGATATTTTCCAATAAGTGATGAGGCAAGAGATGAGCTGACAGAAAATGAATCTAGAGGAGACTGCCTATGTTGAAATAATTCATGCCAAGAGCAAAGAACAGAATTAAAATATAAAGCAAGGAGATATGTAACTAAGCATTAGTGATATGGTCTACAGTGGAAGAAAAGAGACGCGAATATCTACAATGATGTTAGCTACTTAAAAGCAGGAAATGGGAGAATTAGAATTCTGAAGCTAAAACACTAAAAACCTCTCGTTTTTAGCATTTTCACTAATCCTACTGTTATCCATACTACAATTTTTCTTACTTTGAAAAGCTAAACTACTATTCACAACATTATGTCCCTTATTCTAAGCTAAGCACCTTCAAATTCATTGTTTAAGCTTAAGAGGTCTAACATTGTATTTGTATTTCTTTAGGTTGATAGCATCTAGAAGCCCTAGAGATGCATAAGAATTGCACTGTCCTGCTGATATGCAAAGTAGGAACCAAAAGACCTTCATGTGATTTACAATTTAGAAGAGGAGGCAGTGAAAGATTACAAAGCACAGCAAGAAGAGCCTGGTAGGTGTAAAGATCTGCTAGGGTTTTAAAAAGCTTTTGGACAAGATGAGCTTTCCAGAGATTGACTATTGAAGGAAAAGAATGGGATAGTTCTTTACAGGCCATAAATAATATAGGCTTGAGTCCAATTTGAAAACTTTTGAATATAGCATCCAAACAATTCCAGTATTTCAGGGAATATTTTAAGTGCCCCCCGTTGATTTAGAAGAAAAGGATAACTGGGAAGGAAAAGTAAATATATTGGGCCCAAGGCACAGTCACAGCTGCAATGCTGGAATATGGAAAACTCAGCTGAAGGTACTCCTAACAGCTACATCATGACATGAACTATGTGTCTCCCTGTTCTCATCCTGCCAAGAGACTGTTCATGTCTCTCCCCTGAATTATTAATCCTCCTGGCAAAAATGGGGAGAGGGCCGCAGAGCACCCCGAACTGCAGCACGGAGCAGCGCCAACAGGATGTGGGATTTGTTGGGCTGCACAGCGTCCCTGGGGGGTAGTGCTGGGGGCAGCACTGCAGGGATCCCCTGGAAGGGGGTTTGACAGCAGGATTGTCCAGAGGGCCTCGCGTGAGTGGCAAAGATACTACCTGGCTGGAAGGACTGTGAAGCATGTGAACCCTACTTGATTTTCCCTCTCCAATTTGGAAGTTTGTGCCAAATGTTGAAGCGTTAGGTTTTTAAACCCTGGAAGGTGTGAAGGGAGAAAGGGGCAGGGGACGACTTCAAAACCCCTTGCTCTGCAAAGGCTTATTTTTAGGAAACATGAATTGTGGCCAAACTTCTTTCCTTCGGTGAAGCAGTTCATGCAGTTCAGAGAAGACACGTGAGGTTTACAGTACTCAGTAATTCCTGCAACTCCACCTGCCTTCCAAGGAGTTTGTGTTCAGCATCTTTGCATAAGCAGATTTTGAGCACATGGAGACCACTGTCACCATGAGGGTGAAACGCTGACTGAGAACCAGCCACATCAGTAGCTTGTACTGCTAAATATGAAAACAGGGCTGCTGGTGAGTTGGATTTGAGGAGATGGAGCACTTCAGTGTGCACTCCTGTCCAATTAAAAGTCCTGACCCCTTAGAGGTGCAGGAGAGCAGGACCACTCGGCTCTTTCGGTTGTTCAGTTACTTTCCTTGGCTCCCCTTGTGCTTTCATGGCTCCTAGTGGGGAACCTAAGGGCAGTGACGGCCATGGCTGCCCCCAGGGCTGGCGGCTTCTCCATCAACAGGGATAAGCAAGTGGGAAGGACAGGAGATGATGAAGAGGCTGAGCTGGTAGCGGAAGGCAGCGGGACATGGGCAATAGATTACTTAGGATTGATTCTTTATTTTTTTTTAACAAAGGCATCAGCAGTGATTAAATACAGTGGCTCAAGAGTTGCTTGTACAGCTGTAAGAACCTTGAATATTGATTTAGGGAATGGTTTTAATTAATCAGATACTACTGTATGTAGAAACATGCAGAACACTGGTGGAAGAAGTATGACAAGTTTCTAGCTGTTCACTAAACATCCTTGGTAGCTAGATCTCTATCTGTACCTATCTGTACAGGTATCTAATCGGTATCTGATTTTGTAGGATACAACATCCTGTCTTTTAAAGATTTCACAGACAGGCAAGAGAAGCTGATGTTAAAGAAAAGACACAGCATGTCTCAGATCATTGCAAAGCCATGATCTTCTGAAATGATTTTCAAAGTTTGAAAATCACCTCAGAGAAATTAAACCTAAATCATGAAAGCTCTTGTATTGTATTGTTTTCAAAGGGCCTGGAAATGGCTCAGCAGACTTTAGGATTGAGTCCAAATGATTTTTAAGGAGTTAGGTCTCATTTTCAATGAAAGGAAAATAAAAAGGAAGCAAAGCATAGAAGATAAGTAATGAATGAATAAGTAATAAGAACAAAAATCTTTTCAAAGAGAACAACAATCTATTAACTACAAAATGTCCAGAGTCTAGGTTAAGTTGGGGTATTTACCTAAGCTTTTTAAGCATGGATTACTCTAGTTTTTTTAAAAGTGTCTGTTCAATAATTTATTAAGTGAAGAACTTTCTTAACATATAGAACAGTTTCCCCAAATGAGCACTTCCGCAAAAAGAAAAAAAAAAATTAATGATCCAGGGACGATGTCTACAGGATCATTCTTCATTCTTCAATGAAGAAAATATATTTGATTTTCAAATCAAAACAAATTTGAAATTCAAATTCCAGAACAGATAAGATTTTACAGAGAGGATACTGAGGAGAGGGTTATGTTAGTTAAAGCCAAGTGTCAAAGTTTCTAGAAATGTGGCATGCAACATCCAGTTAGCAAAAGTGAGTATTTTTTTCTCTGACACTGTAAACTATGTTCACAACCTTTTCAGAGTCACCATAAATCATGTAGTATAAAGCTTGTAGCAGCTTTATTTCATTAGCATTTTGAAACTCATTCCACATTATTGCTAATTGTACAGTAATTTATCCAGGCCCTCACTGTGAATGGACATTCCCAGTTAATTTTTGGCACTAATTGCGAGTTTAAGTTAAAAAAAAAAAAAAGATTTTTTGGAATTGCAAAGTGCAATTATATTTTTTCCCCATTTTGAGAGCAAGCATTAATATTTCAACGTTTACAGTCTGAAAATCAGAAAGTGCAGAGATTCACTTGGGCCAGAGCTGGGCCACAGGTGGATGTGAGGGACGTGTTTGTGCTACTCCCGGCTGCCCCAGACTTGTGCTACTCTGCTGTGTGCAAAGCATGTCCTCATCTTCATCCTTCGCAAGGAAACAATTACAGTCTTTCCCATATAGAATGCACAGTGCTGAGAATCAGAGTAAGAAATGGTAGTCTTAATCTTAGTGATAGGTAAAAAACAAGATTTCAATTTCAATTTTACTGAAGAAAATACAGAGTAAAGAAGGAATGTAAGCCAACTGTTTAAATATTCACAGAGTGAGGGTGTCTCAGCTGAATTTGTCACTGTATCTGTGTGAAACATGTTTTCTCTGTCTCCATCCATAAGCTATAGTGAACTGAAACAAATAGGTCCCAACTTAGTAGAAGGAAAAGCTTTTTCACCTTTAGGGAATCATGAAGTGGACCAGGTTCCATAAAGGTTGTGCAGTCCCCACCCCTAGGAGTTTATGAGACTTGACTGGACAAAGTCCTGGCCTGAGGGCCAGTCAGAGCTGACCCTGTTTTTAGAAGGCTGGACTAGAGACTTCCTGAGGTCCCTCGCCACTGGAATTACTCTGTAATATACTCTAACCTATCACCCATAATAGAAAACTGTATTACTTTTCCCTGATTAAATTTAAGATGCAGTTCTCTTACAGATAATAGAAAGCTGTTTAAGAAGTACTTAAGTCTAGTGAGGTTTTTGATTAGAACATTTATGAGTCGGAAATATTTTTATTATTTTTTAATGCAAGATAAGCACCAGACTAAATAAATTCAGGACAGCTGTGAGCAGAAGTTTGTAAGGATTTGGTCATCACTGGGCTAAATTGTGAGACTGGTGTTAAAAATAGTTAACAGTGGAACATAAGCATTTAATTTTTAAAATTAAGGACAAATGATAGGAATGGAAAAACCTGCATATTATCATCCCAGTTTTAAAGGGTTGTTGTCTATGTAACCCATTGCAATTGCATCCCAGTGGGACAGTAATTCTGTCTTGAAGCTGAATTTGTGTGACAAAAACAGTTCCATACCCTTATACCCTAAAGCTGGCGTGTGTTAGCTGGTGTGCGGTGCAGCTCCTGCAGCGATCCGCAGGGCAGCCGCTGGCTGAGCCGGGCGGAACCCACGGCTCTCCGGCTTGGAACCACATGGCCAAATTCCATATTTTTGTGTCATAATCTTTGCCATTTTTCATATTTTTATATACCGAAGACTGTTCTTCCTGGCTGAATCCCCAGAATGGCCATTTGGTCTGTGAAAATCCCAACTGGCCCCATTGGTCTCTTCAATATTCTGCTTTCAGCTTACTGAGGGTAACTGTCCTCGGAGCAGGACTCCACCCTGAGGACAGGGCGCTGGGAAACGGCTCCTTTGCCCGGTTTGGTCACAGATGAGGCAAGTGTATGGAGCCCAGGAGGCTCGTGCAGCCTCCCTGAGCCAGAACGGGCTGAGGCCCTTTTTGGCTATCGTGGACAAGACAGATACTAGAACAAAGAGTCTAATACAAAGAATGATATAAGAAACAGCTACTCTTGCCCTAAATATAACAATAAGCATGGCAGTAACTTGGTATCAAGCATGTATATGCTGAGGTATGCAAGTGCATGCAGCACCTTGCACAGCAGGATAGATAGTATATTGCCCAGAAATTCAGTATTGCACGTGCTTCCTCACAACAGCAAACTGATTTCTATGTTGAACTTGACTTCATTTGTTTTAAATTGTATTTGACAACTAATACTCATTTAGATAAGACTGTTGATACATAAATTCATCATAATTACATATACATTTGCAAATAGTCAAAAAAGTTAACATGGGTTTGCTCCCTATTTAAAAAAAAGTCTCAATCTTCTGCTGCTCCTATAGCAGGAAATGGTTCCATTATGATCCTGAAGATCAGGTGTCCACCAGATGGATTTAGCAAGACTTCGGGAAACAGGCCTTATGCCCAGTTCACACACAGGTGGGAGTCACCAAATGCAGAAAGATGGGAAATTGTTCAGTGGAGTATTTGCAGCTCTCCTAAAGCACTGTGCTTCCTTAAACTGGGCAGCACTAGAAACCTCAGAGAAAGATAAGGATATTGCTAGCTGGTTGCAAACTGATCTATCTCCTAATAGTTAACCTCATCCTCGTGTATGCTAATGTTTAAAGATTGCTTTAAGTGTATATACATGCGTTAGATCCTGACTCCTTGCTTTAACTAGGTTTTGTGAGTTCAGGAAGCTTTCACTAAGTTTTCTAAGTGGGTTTTACTTTTTTGGGAGGGGGTTCTCCTACCAAAGCAACATTCAGCTTTGCAAATGGCAATCTGAATTCTTGTGCTGTAGCGGGGGGAACACAGCAGCTTTAGCACTTTGCTTCTCTCTGCTCATCCCCTACCTGGCGCTTTCTCCTGCTGTTAACTCCTCCTGTTTTGCAATATCCTCCCTGAAAGGGGCTGAGCAGCGTTGCACACAGCAGCCTTCCCTGTGAAATGAGGGCAGGGGAATGGAGCACGGGAACCGTTTGTGCCCCGTGAAGAGGCACGAGCAGAGCTCGGCCTTCTCCCTCAGCCGGGGAATCCCCCAGGAAGCTTTCCTGGGGTGGAGAAGGCAGAGACAAGATGAAGACAAGTGCTCTGAAGCTGCGCGGAGGGGAAGAGGCCGAGCGTGTTCGAGGGTGTTGCTGGGTGGATCTCCTTGGCTCGTGTCTGCTTTTGGCTTTATTACATGCTTGTGCTTTCAATTTATTTCAAAGGTGCCTGGAGCCTTATAAATCTGCATACATAGTAAGGGAGAGAATCTCTTAGCGATGCACACTGAAATTTGAGCCTAATCATAACCCTGAATACATTTTGAGTTAAATATATAACGAAGCAAGTTTTTCATGTAGCTGTTTTCTAGAAATGAATTTTTTTGCCTTCTATTGGAGTAGAGAACCACAGTTTCTGATAGAGGAATAGCTTGGAATAAAAATTTCTGCTTCCCACTTCACCATTTGGATTTGCAGAATGATAGACTGAAATTTGGGGATGTTGTTTCTGGATTACTGAAAAAATGAGTCAGACATGTTAAAGTGAGTCTTGTTTTTTGGCTTTTTTTTTCTGCATCCGAATTTAACAGTAGACAAACACCATCAGGAATATGGTTACAACTCTGTTCCCACTAACGCTCCTTTGGGCTGTGACACTTCAGGCTGCTTCTGCATAGACCACCAGACTGAGCAGCTCTCATCCTGCACAATGTTGCTTACTTGGGGCTGTCACCTGGAGCTGCCTGTGCCAAGCTCTCTGCACGCAATAGAAGAGAAAGCAGATACTGGGCCTACACACACTCGTGCTATCTTTAGTTAAGGTTTTGCCAACATGCCTAACTTCTTGTCTACTCAAAGTACAGGGAGTGACCTGGAAAGAAAAGCTGCTCCAATCATCCAAATTAAGCTACGTACAATTGAGGAAAATCAAGACCCAAAGTAAATGCAGGCAGGATGACTTTAGTTCAGAATGTTTTACTTTTGTTTCCCGTTTCCCATTTCCCACTGGTAAAGAACTGCCTTGGATTCTTCACTTTCCTCACCTTTCAACAGCTTCTGTAAGGAATAAAGTGAGAACTTATTTCCACAGCTTGCAAGAGCAGATCAGTGGGTGTTTCAAAGTTTTGCCAGTTTGCCATAGCATGTGCCTATGCACTAACTGCCCTGGTTCTACTGGAATACCACTATTTTTAACTAGTCACAAGTGTAAAGGCCAATACATTGTTTTGTATCATCTACATCATATAAAAATTATATTGAGGACTTTTACTTTGTGAGAAAGTCTATTTAGGTCAATCTAAGTCTATTTAAATCATTAGATGGGAAAGAGAAGCAAGTAAGATCTGGTAGTACAGGTGCTAGCTAAGAAAATGATTTCAAAATTGTGATGTGCAAGTCTGTTTCATTAAGACATTTGACCAGGACATCTGTTTCTTAAAATAGTGCTGCTACCTTTATTGACTTTAGGTGGACTGTTCTTAAATTACCAAAATACACATACTGCTTTTAAGTATGTAATGAATTCCAACTCCTTTGTAGTGCATCTCAGATATACTAACTTCTCCACAGACTATTTAGACAAGAGAAACAGGCTTTCTCCATCTTTGAGGGAGCTAGTTCTATGAGCTAAGTCATATGAGCTAAATACTCATTTATGGGTCTACTTATTTTGCCATGCCTTTTCCTCTCTACAAGCCTGTGATTAGATATTAGTCTTTTTGGCTCTTTAAAACCACATTTTTATCTGTAATTATTACCTGTCAAAACTCCAATCCATTTTCTAACTCTAATATTAAACTGCAATTATTTGAAAGAAACACTTTTTATATCATTAGTGCTAAGAAATCTGTAGTAACTGATTGTCCATACTACTCAGGGTTTTCCTGGCATGCTTTTTTTTCTTGTGAGATGTCTTCTATTTTTGACAAATTTCCTTCCTCTTGTGTATTTTAACTAATGAGAGCTTCTAAGTCTTCTTTACACAGACACTACTTTTATATGGCCATATTGCTATCTGATTTATCAAAATACTTCTATTAGTGCAAGTTACAAATTGGCAGTGAATTTCATATATATCAAGGCAGATGAGTTTATCATTTACACAGACAGAAAAGAACATCAGACCTTTTTAAAGAGAGTCTTTTAGAAATCAAAGACTCATGGGTGAACAGCCACCAAGTACTCTGAAAAGTCAGGCTTGAAGATGTTACTGAGGGACAACGTGCATTCCTGCAGTCATTCAGGCTGGTAACTTTGAAATCACCCTTCTCTCCCTTGCTCTCACCATCTACTGGGACTTGACTGCACTCATTAAGACCGTTAAGAGAAATCCCATGCATGCATGCATATGCACATCAGAATACTTGAATGAGTTCTGTTTGTCCGGACAAACAGACACCGAGCATCTGTTCAGACATGGACGGAACACCCGCCAGTGCAATGTCAGCTGGGCTTATATCACATCCTAGCAGGTCATGCAGTAGAGTAGCAGTTTGCTTGGCATTAAGCTCAGCTTACGCAAGAAGGCCCCAGTGGTGCCTTCTCCCTTTCAGAATGCTGTTTAGGAGGCTGAAATTATACAAAAAGCCTAGGTATGTTCACGTACAGAGCTGACTGTTTAATCAGTAGGTTACAGAGATTGAAAGCTTCACAAAGTAACCAGCTGGTCCCAGGAGACAGAGCTTCACACGCTGCACCTCGTATCATCCTGCTTTGGAATTTTCATCATTTTGTGGGCAGCCATCTAAGGTCACTATCAACATCCTTAACCAAACAAGTGTCAACCAACCAAACTTCCCTCGCCAGAAATACAGGAACAGAAATACAGAAACAACAATAGGAAATGAACAATTGAAGCAGGAATGCTGTGTAGATAAAGCCTTTTAGCTACAGAATTAATTATTAGCCAGAATAGTGCACATTTTTAGATTAGGTGAAGTTACT
>JAUBOD010000465.1:19173-34755 GCA_032353885.1 Nothura maculosa | reverse complement strand
CTCTTGTGTAGAGGAGGATTATTGCATCTTATGTTGCTTTTTGCATTGTTTGCTTTTAAATGATGCCAATAAGATTGCTTTGAAAATTCAAACGTTGTGCCCAGCTCCTACCCTTTTCTAGGCAAAGTCAAAAGAAGGACTGAGAGATACTGGATTGCTTAGGACTGCCTGATTCAAGTTATTTTTTTGCAGAAGGTGTCTGCTTTGTCCTAAAGGAGGTGCTAAAGTGCCCTCAGTATTATCCTTGCTCTTCTGCACTGCTTGTGGATCCTGCTCTTACAGTATGATTGGAGCTCCAGGACTCAGCAGTACCGGAGGGCTGTGCCGTGAGCTTGGCTTTGGGAGCTTGGCTCACCAGCCCTCGCTTAGTTCAGGGTCAGGTGCTGCAGAGGTGCTTGGGGTGGCAGTTTGGCAGCCTGTGCTCCCTGGAGCTCCCTGTGCTCCTTGTGGAGCTGGCTGAGTGGTTCCAAGCCTGGCACCAAGTTTGCAAATAAAACACTGGCATCAATGTACTAAATTTGAGCAGGACTCCATTAGCAAACAAGTATTTTCCTACTTCTTTCAAATATAAATTCTCTGTAAGCTGCTAAGAACCAAAGAATTTAATTTCTGTAAGCAGTTTGCTGCTTTAGGGGCATAGGATTATTCCAGCGCATACACACAGGCTTTTTAGGATTACATTTCTAGGTAAAATGGGTTCCTGGATGTTTCAGAAACTTTTCTTCATCTCTTCTTGAGAGCTGCAGCCTTCCTCAACCCTTAATATATGATCAACTATGAGTCTATTGATTGGCATTCAGAGAAGATGAGCTGAAACTTCACAAATGTCATACAATTCTATGAACACTTGAAGAGGGGGGAAAAATACTTTTCCCCCCCCCCAGTTGCATTGCTAGATTCTTGCAGACATTACAGACATGATTATCAAAGCTTGATTTTAGAACAGTCCTCAAGCAAACAGCTCCTTAAAGCATTGCCTTTTAAAAAGCTAAGCTCACCCACTGCTGCATGAACTAGTAGCATTGAGAAAACTCAGCTGTGATTCAGCTTCCCTTAGCAGTGGGTATGGCCTCGTAATGGAAACTTAAACTCTCGCAGTTCAAATGTAGCCTACAATAACTTTGTTCATTGATCTACAGCTGTAAACAGTACTTTTCTAATGTCCAACAAGATCATTTATGGAGTTAGGAGTGCTCTTGTTTCAACTGATGGCTCATGAAGAAAGCTTAGAGGGAGCTACATGCTATTTAAGCGCTTTGGGTTGAGTTCAGCTCAGCAGAGGTGCAGAACATGGAGAACTGGGTGCTTCTATTTACAGTGTATGAAGGTGCCAGATTGTAGAATCTCTACAAGTAATTGTGAGATTGCAGTAAAGACATCACATTTGCCTGCAGAGATTTCCCAGTCTGCGACTTACATCCAGGTTGAAGAAGAAGTATTTTCCTTCTAAAAGTCCGTGTCATATTTAAAATGGAATTACTAGTAAATCTTGAAGAAAGCTGAGTTGAAGATTGAGCAGTTATTGTTGGAAGATCTAATATAACTCTTGAGAAGTTTTCCAGGAGATATCTGTATTGATAATTATGTAGTGTTTGATCCTGATTTACTTCATGGTCATAGTCTGTGTGAGTCCTTCCTTGTAGGTATTTCTTTTGGAATGCCTCACAATCCTGTTAGACTTAATCTGGCCAAACTGAGACACCAGTTTCCTCTAAACATCTGTGAATAAGCACTTCTTGCCTTCACCTGCTTGCTTGTTTGTTCCTGGTGAAGTTACTCACTTTTTCCCTTTCCTTCTCTGCATACATTCTGTATGCTGTAATTGAGCTGGAGTGATTTATTTCCCAAAAGCTTTGGAATGAGAAGACAGAGGAAAGTATTAGGTTTCCAGTGCTCCTCACCTCGCCTTTCATTCCTGCAGCCACCCGGAGGTTCCCTGGGACTAGGCCCCTTTCCCCTGCAGTCCAGCTAAGTCTTGCCTCTTGTAGGACGGCCTTGCCTGTTAGGTCATGTTGAATTTAAACTGTGCGTTCTCTAAGGCACAGACTGTGCACAAACTTGTACTGTGCGGTGCTTAAAACTGAAAAACACAAAAATACCAACAAGTCAGAGGAGATTAATTGCGGACTTCAGAGTTTCTAAGATTTATGTTAATTCCAAACAGAAAATTCAGTTTTGAGTTTTCCTTTGAAAGGCGCTGAGGTTAGCGAGTGCCTCGGTTTTGCCAGGCCCTTGTGCGCCCGCTAGGCTGGCGGTGCTGGAGCTGCCGTGTGCCCGTCGGGGAGCCGCCCTCCTCCCGCGGCCACTGCCTTGCACAGACCGCTGCGCGCCGCAGAGCGCCACCACGGGGGGCCTTGGCACGCCAGGTGAGCCGGAGAAGATGAATGTGTGCGTATGTATAGATAAAACATACAGGAGAAGGAGCGCTAGTAAATATCTGAATTAAACCTGGCCTTCTTTGCTGGTGCGGAGAGCTCCGCACTGCGTGCCCCCGATTTGGCATTTGACTCCCCACGTTTAGAACAAGACAGAAAGCCCAGCGAGGCCGCCGGCCCGTGCGGTGCTTCCCTGCCCAGGATCCCTGGCCTTTAGGGGCGCACGGGCCGTTCCGCGCGCCCACGAGCACGACGCTCCTCGTGTTCCCGCTGCTCCTCGTGTTCCCGCCGCCGCGGGCCGGCGCATGCGCGTCCCAGGCCGCGGCAACGCGCGGGCCCCGGAGGCAGCGGCGGGAGGGCGCGGGGCGGGGAGCGCGCGGAGCCTGCGGGGGCTGCAGCAATCGGGGCAGGAACCCCCCGCCTCTCGCTAAATGTCTTATACAGTGTCCTGTAAGAGGCACGCGGGGGGCAGTTCGGTTTGTAGCATTACATCCAGACGCAGGTACATCTGCTTTTACTGTCATTTTTTTTTCAGAACGTGATTAAGATCATATTGCAATAGGAAGATTTCAAATAAACACAGAACATGTGGACAGCAAGATAGCAAGAGAACTTTTTTCTTTTTTCTTTTCTTTTTTCTTTTATTTCTTTTTTTTTTTTTTTTGGTGTGTGGCTGGTTTATTTGAGCTGTCATTTGTTTGCTTGTACCTATTTCTCCTGAATTTGACAATTTGGAGATTTATACCCTCTCTAGCATCATTCCCAGCTTGGTCTGGTAAGTCTCAAGATAAACACAAAATACCTGGGACCAGATAAATGGTGATGACAATGAAAATAATCACTTGCTCAGTCTTTTTAGTTGGAAAATATTAAAGTAGACTGAATATACCAGTACTTGCAGGATACATGTTTTATCTGCGTTAGCAAATAGAGAAACAGAATTTAAAAAAAGAAAAAAAAAACGAATAACATTCTATATTTTTTCCCATAACAAAATTAGAAGAGCTTTCAAAAACACATTTACTGTATTCATCTAAAAGAGGAAGTTCTGTTGTACAGGGAAATGTGCCATGTTGCTGTGTTCTTTGCTAAGAGAAATCAGTCCCAGGAGAAAAGAATGACAAGTAATGTGTGACAGAGAACAAAAATATGGGTAGATTTTAATATATTCAGCAAAATCCTTTCAGAGTGTAGTGGGATGAAGAGAGAGCTCCCTCTCCTGTCTGTTTCATAAAATTTATGGAAGCTACGTTTGCATCTTTGCTTTGATTGAGGTGTAAATAAAATGATGTCCTGTGACGTTTGTGATAAAATGCAGGTATTCATCTCTTTGAAACGAATGCGTACTGGTCAAATCCGCCTTTCTATTTTTGTTTTGTTATGACATCTTGAAATTATTCTGCTGTGCTGGCAGTTAAACGTCTGTTTTGAAAAGCTAACACATAAGAGTAGAAGATTTATTTTGTATGGTGTGCTCTGTTTTGTATTTGCAAACTCACAGGAAACCATCTCGATTTTAATGACATCAACTCTCAAATGGTGGGTAGGTTCAGGTCTTCAGGAGAGGGGTAATTTCATTCTGTTTTTTAGCAGGAGGAGAACATGAGAGCAATCAGGGCCCTCATTCATGACATTTCTTTAGTGCTGGTGTTAAGAGCTGCTGTAGCTGTAGGTGTTCTGGGCCAGCCCATCCTGGGCTCCCTTTGGTTGGGCAGCGCGCACAGGTACTATTTTGTATGTAGTTTGCTCAGTCCTCTTGGCACACATCTGGTGACAGAATCATTCATCTCTAGCTCAGGTGTATGTCCGTAAGATTAAAGTCGTAGGCCTTGGGTAACTTTGGTAACCACAAGGTCTTGGATACCTGGTACTTTGTTCCACTTTCCTTTTGCAAAGTGAAGAAATGGGTCCTGGCAGAACAGGGAGGGGATTTCTGCTCCTTTGATGAGCACCTCCCTGCTGTGCCCCTGACATCCCCCTCTGGGACCTGGCTTGGAAAGGGGGAAAGGGAAGGAAAACGGCTCTGGTCACAGCTCCTCGTGGCCTGTGGAGCCCAGGGCAGTTCAACAGAACCTAAAAGATTTTCACTCAGCTCTTGGAGAAGTTTTGCTGAGCCCAGGGGACAGAAAAATGTCTGTTCCCAGAGGTGTCCGTGTAGGTCTTTGTGCTGAATAAGGGCATAGGAATCAGCTTCTGCAGAGGTGCAGTGGTGGGTGAGAAAACTGTTCATTTGCCACACATACATCAGAAATATGTTCAGGAGTGAGCTGCATGAAATCTAACTGGAACTGAATTTTTGGACAGATGTATTTCCTCTCATGACCTCTACATAAAGCATGAGCAGAGATTTGAATTGGGGGATGGAATCTGCACTAAAGGAAGACAAAGTAGCAAAAGCAACAGGTTGTAGCAGTCAGTCCATTTTCCCCTTTTCCCTCGCCCCTTTTTAAGTGTGACTGCTTTCACTTAAATAAATCAGACACTTTTCAAAACAGACTTTTTGCTTTGCAGCGAAGGGAAAAAATACTCATTGTTCTTTGCCTTATTCAGAGCAAATTTAAATACACAAACTAGGTAACAAACATTCTGAAGCACAAATTGCCAGGTACAAAATGCCCCAAGCTGCATGCTACAGGAGTATCACATTAGCTTAATCTAAGGCCAGTGTGATATCAATTAGTAAGTGTTATTTATAATGAGAGAATTTTGGATCACGTGCCATTTCTTTCTGGTGGAGGTTGTCTGGAAGCAGAGCCACTGAAATGAATAATCTCTGGGCAGTCACGCTGCTGTCCAGGCCTTTGACTCTGTTTCACTGTAAACCAGGATTGATTCCTCCTCCCTTCCCCATTCAGTAGCACATTGGATTTAAGGCCTTTATAAAACAACTCTGAGTCAAGACATAGCAATGAATCCACACTGAATTAATTATATGCTGCAAACTGCAAAGCTCAATTCACTCTTTCCATTTTTCACAGTCCTGAATGAAAAAGCAATTGAGGCAATGACAGGCTTGAGTGTTGACAACAGAACGGTTGTATTTCCCCGTGTAATTACTCTCTCATTAATTTCAACTGTTGAGAGCAGCTGCTAACAATTCTGTACCAGTTTACTTTATGACTAAAACAAAGTGCTTGTTTAACAAATTAATTGACATTGTTTTCTGGAAAAAAAGGAAAAAAGAAAATGCACAGTACTGTAGCAAAGATTAATAACAATGCCTGTCATGTATTCAGAGTAACACTGCTATAACCAGCAAGCAACCCCCAAAGTTAAAAGTCCAGACTTACCAGTAAGCGTGGGGACAAGCTGTTAACCTTTTATTTGCATTGCTCCAGACTTCAGTGGTGCTTTCAGGGCTGTTCGTGAACATCTGTAGTCACTTTAGATACCTTTCTAATGGTATAAATGTTGACTGGTGTGAGCTTAGAAATGACTTAAAGAAAAAAAAAAAAGAAAAAAAACAACTTGTAAATACAGCTTTATGCGCAGACCTTTCGCCCTTTACTCTCACTGTTACTTTGCTAAAGCAATCCTCAGGCTGGTGCAATAGTTGAAGAGAAGATAAATTCTTACAAAGGATTTAAACTTCTCTGATGGAAAAAGAAGAATTGAGAAGGGAAGTTCCTTCCTGGCCCTCCAATCCCTTCTGAAGTCCCCACACCGGAGCGCTGACACTGTCGTGAGGGCAGAACTTGTCGAGCCAGGCCTACTGTGCCTCCTTCTGTTGCGCGGGCGGCAGCCCCCAAGTTGGTTCTTAAATAGAAAAACATGCATCTGCTCCTCAGAAGTTTCGGAAGCATCAGAAAGATAGCGAAGAATTACAAGCAAAATACAAGTTTTCTATAGGAAACAGCCTGGCAGTCCACACTTTGTTATTCACTTGATAAGCAGAGTCTTTTTGACAGTCCTAACCTTCTAAACTATAGGTCCTGCTGAGCCCAGCATGAGTCAAACGCTGGGTACCATCTGTCAGAGCTTTAGTGGGTTTTTTTCCCCCTCTCTGCTTTTACTACAATCTGCTAGGAGGAGTGTGGAATAGAAGTTCCTTTTCTACCCTTAAATGAGAAAGCAGAGAAATTCAATAAGAAGCATTAAAGAAATCCTGCTGTTTCCGAAAAGCTTTGTAGGCACTGGGCAGGAGAACAAATTATGCCATGTGTTCTTAAAGACTTTTTTTTTTTTTTTTAAGTATATAACTTGCCTCAGGAAGTGTGTAAATCAAAATCTGAAACCCAAAGCTGAAAAGATAATTTTGAAATACTAAGTTATATGAACTGTGACTGAAGCAGGATTTTTGAGGAGATGCAGGGTTCAAAGATTTCAGCAATTTTCCTAAAGAAAGACTCTTACAGGATATTCCAAATTTCCCACTGATAGGCATTTAATGTGAGGAAGTGGCTGAGGAGAAACGCCCCCCTGCTGCTCTGTAACAGATTTGCCAAAGGACATTTTTGTGTCTCATTAGTTTAGATTCAGCCCTGACCTGGCACCTGTTCTAAAGTCGCTCAAGGTTTGCTGAAAGTTTGCACATACAAATGGGTATTTTTCATCACTGCGTTACTAACAGTTCATCAAAATCGAGGGATTTGAAGGTTATTGGGGACACATGTGCATACGTACAAACGAGCATATAGCAAATGAAATGCCTGGTTTTCCAGTGCTGAGGGTCACGGTAGAAGGTGAATGTGCAGTGACCTGCCCAGACGCAGGTGTGGTTGCCCTGACTGCCTCCTTGCCTGTACTGAGGAGGGAGGGTGGAAAACTGATGTGTGACTTGGGTGTTTGAGCTGGTGGTCTAGCAGGCTGTACCTTGCAGAGTAGCCTCGGGACTAAGATGGTTCTGTATTAGCCCCTTCAGGATCAGCTCTACTGAAAAGCCACCCTGTGTGTTCCAGGCATCCCGAAGGTGGACGTTTAGCAGCTTTCTCGACTCTTTCTTTCACTATGTAGACCAGAAGAGATGTTCTGCCCACCAGAACTTGGCACTGTAAGGCCAGCTGCCCCTTGTGTCTACAGTACTCAGCATTCATGGGAAGTGGCTGTAGTTGGCCACAGAAAATAAGTAATTGCACATAAACCAAAGTCTAGTTTGGAGAAGGCAGAAAGCCTTAGATATCTCAAGGAACAGACTTAGGCCTCCCATCACTTTATTGCATCGTTGCATCGTGACTTGCCACAGAAGCAGGATGCTTCTGTGATGGTACATTAAATAGATATTTTTACAATTTAGCTACCAGAGTTATCATTCCTCCTCCTTGCATGTATTTACTGTGGTAATAAACTGAGATTAGCAAGAGAAGTCTCTTATTTCTTGGTGAGCAGTGGAAAGCCCCTCTCCTGAGCGGCTTCTGGCCCATGCAGATAAGACATGGGGAGAGCAGAGAAAGAAAACAGCTCAGACAGTGAGCAGTGTGTTACTAACACATGCCTAGCCATGGTTGGTTTGTATAATTATATATTTTATATAATTGGTGTTTTCCCCAAGTGATATACTATAAACCATATATTTTCCATAGTGTTGTATTTCTGTGTTAGTAATACGGCTGCTTGATCTGTTCAGTCATTTGCATTTACATATATATATATAAAACATATATCCATTTGCTATGGACGCCTTTGATTAACTGTGCTATATGGTTGGTTTTGTGCCTAATTCAAAAACTGCTGTAGGTTCTAACTTCCAGAAGGAGCTTAACCACATGCGAGGGTAACATGTGACAACATCAGCTTTTAAAGACGCAGTGTGAGAGAAATGGAACATCTCCAGGTAGATATTTGAGAGAGGGTGAGCAAAGGCAAAAGCTTTTTTCTGTCTTTCTTTCTTTCTTTTTCCCTTTAATTCCCCTCCACATGCGGCACAGCTGCAGGAAGCCGGAGCACCTGTTCCTTGCATATTCCTGCTGGTTTGTGCTGTTTGTGTCTGCTGCCACTGGGGTCCCAAGGGAGCTACAGAAGCTTCTTAATGGAGCAAGAAAAGCCGGGAGCGCCTACGATGTGCACTTGCACAGCAGTTGTCTCTCTCTTCTTAAAATGACCACAGTTATGAGGTCAAATCACATTCTTTTGATACAATTAATGAAACTACATGAGAATTAATTACTCCTCAGCATGCTAGGTTGCTTTTGTGGGAAGGAAGAGCTTTGCTAGCAAACTAATACAATAAGCGAGTATCATGTTATTCAACTTTGTTCATTATTCAGCTGTGTGTGAAGTCCTGTGTGTCAGACCAAAGAGACTTTGATTTAAAATTGTTATTCAGAACAGTCTCTTATGTTAGTGAATGACATGCAAAATAGAATATATTTATTCCAAACTGTATCTCAGGTGATGCAAATACTATTACCTCTAAAATTATGTCTAAACTAACTAAATACTGGTTATTGAGTGTGATTTTTTTAAAATTGTGTGTTCTGCTGCTTCTTATTTGAGAAAAATTGCAGTTCTGCTGTTGTTTCTTAACATATTACAAACTTACTGGCTCAAATGAAAGGTTTAACATGGCTGGTTTTGGTTTAATAGTGAGTCAGCCTGTCAGTCTTTATAGAATTGTGACACGTGATTTCAAGTGAAAATCTAGATTATTTGAAAACTATGAATTCCTGGCAAAATAAAGCAAAGAGCAGCATCACAAGGCTACTTCTTTGCAGAAGTACTAGCATGCTGATGGGGCAGAAAAAAACATGTCTTTTATGTCAGAAAATTATCGTGGTAGACTCTCTCTTCAACAATGTCCTGTGGTTAAATTGCCTTACCACTTAAGGCAACCTAAAGCAATTACTTTCTTTGTAGGCTGGCAGTGCACAATTTTTATGCTAAGCAGAAATCTATGGACCATAACACGGGTGCCCTCACAGTGAGAGAAACAGAGGAGCCCAGGTAATTCTGGACTTTGTGCTCTCCCCTGCCCTGGGCTGTGCAGGACAAGGGGCTGTGGATCTGCTCTGGAGGTGGATTTTACTGGAAAGCTCTTGTGTTCCATTAACCCTAGAAACCCTGTCACTTTTGAATCCTCTTATATTCCAGGGCTTGTGGACAGAAGTGCCACACGTTAGTCATTGCATGTGTCATGTTTCTGCTTGAAAAGTGGTGCAGTTTGCAGCACGGATCCCGGTAGGTGCCCAAGGATCCTTTTGCAGCCGTCTTTTACCCTTGGAAGAACACACGGCACGGGAGAGGATGGGGAGGGAAGACCAGTGCATCATGGCACCTTACAGGGAGTAAACCATGACTGTACTGGTTTCGTGCTGGGCTACATCTGTTGTGGGCAGTGGTCTTATTTTGCATTAATGTATAAGCTAAAGCAAAGTTTTTTCACCTCTTCACTTTTTAAGCAGTCAGTAGTTTTGCAAATTACTGAAAACTCTGAACAATGCTTGGATTTAAGGAATAATATCCATTCCCTCCTTTCTTCTCTCAGCTACTCATGATCATGAAGTTAATTCAGCCGTTTTTAAATATCTTGATGGATTAAAGAAAACTGCAGTTTCCTAAGTATGAAAAAGTATCTATGATTAAAAAAAATTGTGATATTTGCAGCTTATGCAACATGCAGATACAGAGCAGTAAGGTACCCAAGTCTCTAAACTTTTTCTTTTTTTTGCCTCTGTTTCAATAAAAGTAAAATCCAGCATTTTGAAATGGCGCAGTAAGTAGTTGAGTGAAGAAGATGGACAAAGGAAGAAATTCACCCCAGGGCATTTTTTGCCTTTAACTTTGTTTAATTTTATAAACATGTTTTTATTACATAATTTTGTAGTGTATTTCTAGATTGGATTACTATTTTAAACATACTGTTATTAATTCCTGCATCGATTGTTGCCAGATCACCTTTCCTATGTTGGATTAGGCCCATTTAGGGGTAATAATTATTATTTACTACTTTTATATTAGAATTGTGCAAGTCTCTTTGGCTTCTCTTCCTTTGCCTTAAGTGTTTAATATTTAAAGCCTCATCTAGTTGTGATCCCATAGCTGTTAATTTCACTGGCAAAACTATCATTGATTGAAAGAGCCTTGAGGCTTCGGGCCGAATACGCTGGGTGATGTTTTCAGAAGACAGAAAGTTAAAACCTCTTTTCTGCAAAAACTAATGGATCTTTTTATTTTTAAAGCTAAAATAGCTCCTCAAAGTTAATCTGCGTCCCAAGGAAGTCGATTTTTACTTAAATATGAAAAGCAATTAAAGAAATCCTTTTAGATTGCAGTCTGCATAAATCCCAACAAATACTCCTGAGGTTCGCTAGAATCTTCAATTGTAAAATCCTGTAATAAGGAGCTAACCAAACCACTACAAATTTGTTGACAGATTATAAAATGTTTTAATGACACTTAATAAAACCTGCAAAATAGATGCAGTACATATATGATGTTAGATAGAGCATTTCTGTGTATTTTTCATGCCAGATGACATAAGGTTCCTGTTAGAGGTGTGAGGTGATTAAATTTACATCTGACTGGTAGAATTAAAACTGGTATTTGACTTTCAGTCTTATGCAAATGACTTGCATGCAATTTATACCAGTAAAATTACTGACCTTTCAAATGCTCATTTAGCTTCAAGTATCTAGTGGGACCAATATAGGCATTGCTGTCTATATTTTATATCACTACATGAAACCTTAGAATAGTTTGAGTTCCTGCCTTCCAGTGGATACTGGTAGATATTTTTTCGATACGTGTCAGGAGTTATTGATCTCTGATAGACTTTCACAGCTTTTTTCACAGTTTGCATTTCATGGGTTGCTCAGGCTGCTTTGGGAAAATTGTATCCATACTCCAAAAGCTCCTTAATGAATGTTGTTGAGACAAATTTCTTTGCATCTCTATTTTTAATTTTGCTGGTTCTATCTTTCTGGACGAGTCTACAAAATAGAGCTGTTTTTGAGAAGAATGTTTGTCAGGTCATCTTGTAGCTGCCTGAAGTTCTCTATAATATTTCTCCAAAGACAGATAGAAAATAGGAATCCATTCTACCTCACTGTTAAGTCACCTTCTGAACCCCAGTCATTCAGTACACCCTTTTGAGTGGTGTACTTGGAATTTGGCTGCTCCTTTTTGGGATTTTATGAATAAGGTGGAAAAGGTGGAAAGGGTTTTTTAAGGTGGAAAAGATTTTTTAAGGATTTTTAAAAAGTCGGTCATCTCTTCTAAAAGAAGTAGTGAAACTGGATGAGTAGAGATTTCAGAAAAGGTTATTTTGTATAAATTTTATTATAGTCCACCTATTATATTGAATGGGGTGGATAAGAGAAAATAGTGTCTGCTAAATAAGTGTATGAGCCTTGTTTCATATTCATTATTTTAACTGGTGATCCTTCTATCCACATTTAGTCAATCTTGAATATTAAGTATATATTTTTAATTCCAAACTAAAATTTTGTTGACTGTCCAGTATGAAACAGAGAGACACGATTTTTATAGGAAGAGAAAGAGTCATGTATAAAGCAGCTGCAGTTGTAAAATATGGTTTGAACACAGAGAGAAGTGCTGCCCATGCTGGTGACCATGTTATGATCCTAGGAACGAGCACGGAGGACTCTCCCTTCCCCGGCGCGGCGCGGATCTGGCAGCAGCGCTGGCTCCTCTCTCCTGCCTCCCTGCCACATTTTCTAATTTATTCGGTAGGGTGGACCTTAAGCTAATACAAATGATCCTAGGTCTGTAACAACAGCTTTAGCAGCATAGAGCACCTGAATATCTGCTGCAGCGTACTCTTTTTACCCACTGTACTGATTTCTTACTATCCTTTCAACCTAAATAAAGTACATGTTTTCAGAAGTTACTATTTAATAAAACTCAAGGCATTAAGAACAAGCGTGAAAGAAGAAGGTCTGGGGAGAAAGAGCGAGAGACAGACAAAGACTTTGCCTTCATCCTGCAGTGATGAATAGGATTAGAAATAGGAGTAAGATCGAGCTCTTACCTGTCTTTTGTAAACTCTCCCTTTTTGCTGATTAATGGAGCTAAATCCGTTCAGAGGTGTTTGTTTTAATCATCTCTGGTGCCCAGTTCCACTCTGTGCCTCGGTGGACATTAATTTGCTGTTAAGTGCTCGGTTACCTGCTAGAACACATGATGTGCCGGAGTAAAATAATAGGAGCAAGTTATTAACACTTCAAGGTTGACCCGCCCTTTATCCCAGAATTCTTCCTCTAGGTCTTCTTATTGATCTGCCTCATGCAGCTTTCTGTCACCTGGGAATTAACAATTCAATGTTTTATTTGACCATTTATCTCTTTAGCAAAATTGTTGCAATCTCTTTGACCTTTTAAAATGTTTATGACAAGGTGTTTGCAGTTAATTGCATTCATAAAAGACACAAACCCTAAGATCAGGTCTAAGATCCATGAAGAGCTAAGCTGGCCTTCCCGACAAGAACATTGTGGGGTATAATAGGAGTGTTTTGTTTATTTCTAGTATAATTAGCAGAGAGTAAAGATTTCCAATTGCAGGAGCGCTGGTATTCAGGAGAGCGACTCTTGTCCTCCCATTGCAAAAATGCTGCCGCTCTGCTCTGCTTTCCGGCTGCTTTTTCTCTGGGAGGGGGTGCCAGAGGTGGAGGAGGGTGTCTTGTGGATGGAGGAGCATCAATTGAGGATATGAAATATCTTAAGAAGAGAATTCTTCCTTAGAACTGTATTTCTGAAGTAGATATGGATATGTTTTTTGTTGTTGTTGTCATTGCTTAGTATGGGTGCCTTCTGTGTGCACCATCTCAGCAGTACTTTTCTTGTAGCCAGAATGGACTTTTGAGTGAGACCGGTGGGACAGGACTGCCAGGTTTGGTTCTTGTGGCAATGTTCTCTTGGAATAACCACCAGTAAGTGTCCGAGCCCACTGTCCAGTGGAGGTGGTGGCCTCCTGGTGTCTTCTCTGCGAAAGGCCCCGTTTCAGGTAGGGAAGGAAGCTGCAAGGCTTTCATGCAGGGATGCCAGGGAGTGAGGGAGCTGCACTGAGCACACGGGCGGCAGGAGAAGTGGAGACGAACAGTGAGAATTTCCCACGCAGTCCTGCAGCTTTTGCAGCCTGGGGATGCCATAAGCATCTCCTCTCCCAAGGCTTTGTGTGTCTGAAGCTGACATCAGCACAGCCCTTGTATCAACCCATAGTCAGCCTGGAGAAGAAGACCTGACCTCTCCTGATGCCATCTTATGCACCCCAGTAAGTTGCTTTTCTAGCACAAATCTCCACCCTGCCAGTAGAATTCATAGGGTTAGCCTGGTTTTCTTAGCTGCTGAACTAGGTTATGCCTTCTACCTTGTGGGTCTGAAAATGGGAGTGACTGCTGCACCCAGCACTGAAATTACGCAGTAAGCAAGTGTGAAGAAGTGAGTTTGGTGGCAGAGCTATGTGAAATTTCACCAAGCTGGCAAATGAACTCAGTAATACTGATACTGGGAAAACCAAACCCGTCGCTGAAGAATCCTTGAATTGTTTTCTTAACTAGTAAAATATTTTTATGTGTGTTCATGAGTGACTAATTATAGCCGTCTCTGTGCCATGTATATACTGCAGCACTCGTTTTATCAAAGTGACATGGGGTGCTGTGGCTTGGCCAGCTGTGCATTTCCCAGAGCCAACCCGGCACATGTTCCGGGTACTTTCCTGCAATTTTCAAGGCCCCACTTTAAATGATAAGGCCTGAGGTGCTTGGCTTATTCACATCTGCTGCTTTCCTGGAGGTCAATCAAACAGTTCTTCATTCAAGAAGTAATGGGGTCTTACAAAGGAAAACAATTATTTCACTTGAAATCTATTGATCTGGTTTCTGTGGTTCATGTGGTGTTTTGGGTGCAGAACAGTTGCTTGAAACAATTTGAGATCAATTCAAGTGTAACTGAATCAATAGATAACCATAACTGAAATGCACTAGTCTTGTTTTTTTATAAGAATATATTTTATCCTACTAGTAGTACTGGGAAAATGCTAGGGATGATCAAAATAGAATGATCAAAAATAGAAGCTTTTTTATATTGCTGAAAACTTCTAGAATCAAATTTCAGCCAAGAGGAAAGCTGAGACATGAAAAAGGTTACGAAATAGAATGATTTGGTATTGAAATTGCTCTTTTAAAAGAGCATTCCTAACAGTTGGGTCTGTGCATTTTTGGTTCTGAATATTAAGTTCATCCAAAGCTGAATTTGCCACAATAATCACACCGTCTAAATGTTGATTATCTTTAAATAATACTGCTATAAGATGGTTTATTTAAGATTTATATTTGAAATTAGTTTATTTTCACAATGAACACTTCTGCTAGAATTTTTTTGATTTTTTTAACCAAAGCTCCTTTTTATATTTTCAGCCCAGTCAGTTTTTGTTTTGCTCATTTTTTTTCTATTTGCCCCAGCTCTGTTTTCTGTTGAAAGTTTGTTCAGGCAGAAAATTCCTGCCTATTCAAAAGAAGTTAGCAAACAAAGGGGAGGAAAGGCAATGAGGGTATCAGAAGATGTGCTCTGGCATTAACCCTTCATCCTCTGCCCCAGCACTAACTCACCATAAAACAAAGGGTTCAGGAGGAGCTTTTGCTAAAGCAGTTGCTAACCAGGAGAGGTAATCATTGGGTTCTTCCCTTAGAAGAATGGTTTGGAAACCTTTCCTGTAGTATGCAGGGTCTAGGGGACACCAGAGAAAGCATTTTAGCCCTGCAGAATGTTTCTGCCCTTCTGTATTCTGACGGGATGAGAATTTTTAAGATCTATGGGAAGAGGATTGTAACTAGTTTTCTGAAGCCCCCATTTCCATGGGAGAGAAGAAGGATCAGAAAATAAATGAAATAAATAGTGAAAGGCAGAAAGATTAAAAGTTCTTTTATGCTTTTGTGAATGTATTTTAGCTGAGGAACAGTAGTGCTTTTGAATCTTCCTGCCTTGCTTTCCTAAATCAGTGATTTGACAAAAGATTGCTAGGGGACAAACTTGCTGCACTACAGAGGCCACTGCCATAGATTTTCACAAATGGCCAGTAGCTATTTAGTGATCCTTAAGCAAGTTTTTGAATGCATAATTGCACATTAAAGGTGTGCTTTGAATATGTGATGTTCGGATAAAGCCACTTGTTTTGCATGCCTGTTGTTTGCAGAAATGTAGATACCTCCAGGCAAAAAGTATTGCATTCAGAGCTGAGATTGATTTAATGCTGTGAATCCTGGTAGTGTGAACTGCCTCGAGATCCTTGGATTCGGGGAGATGCTTCAGATACTCTC
>JAUBOD010000464.1:8007-20289 GCA_032353885.1 Nothura maculosa | reverse complement strand
GCGGCGCGGCGGCGCCTTGTCCTGCGGGGAGGCAGCGGGGTCAGCGGCTGCGCCGTGCAGCCCCGGTGCGATGCAGCACCGGTGCAATGCAACCTGAAGCAGTGCAGAGCCACAGCAGTGCAGCCCTGGTGTGGTGCAGCCCAGGCGTGGTACAGCCCCGATGCAGCCCCCGTGCAGTGCAGCCCCGGTGCAATGCAACCCAAAGCAGTGCAGATCCAGAGCAGTGCAGCCCCGGTGTGGTGGAGCCCCGATGCAGCCCCGGTGCAATGCAGCCCCGGCACAATGCAACCTGAAGCAGTGCAGCCCCGGAGCAGTGCAACCCAAAGCAGTGCAGAGCCAGAGCAGTGCAGCCCCGGTGTGGTGCAGTCCCAGTGCAATGCAGCACCGGCGTGATGCAACCCAAAGCAGTGCAGATCCAGAGCAGTGCAGCCCTGATGCAGCCCCAGTGCAATGCCGCACCGGCACAATGCAACCCAAAGCAGGGGAGACCCAGAGCAGTGCAGCCCCGGAGCGGTGCAACCTCAGTGCAATGCAACCCCAGAGCTGTGCAGCCTTGGTGCAGCGCGGCCTCAGTGCAGCGCAGTGCCAGTGCAATGCAGCCCCAATGCGGTGCAGCTCTGGCGTGGTGCAGCCTCGGCATGGTGCAGCCATGGCGCAGCACAAGCCTGGTGCAATGCAGCCCCGGCATGGTGCAGCCCAAGTGCCATGCAGCCCCAGAGCAGTGCAACCCCAGGGTGATGCACCCCTGGTGCAGCACAGCCCTGGCGCCATGCACTCCCGGTGCAGCATGCAGTGCACCCCCAGTGCAGCGCAGCTCCGGTGCATGCTCCTACCTTGAGGCCATGCTGCGCCAGCAGGCTCTCCAGCGCCGGGTCACCCAGGGACACGGTGGGGAAGAACTCGTGCACGTGCTGCCGGCGCCACCAGGGCGCAGCGCCCTCCCTGCGCCGCGGGCAGCCTCAGCGTGCAGCGCCGCCGTGCAGCCCGTCCTGCACGCCCGGCGCCCGCAGGGCATGCACGGCTCACCTGCCCTCGGCGCGCGCCGTGAACCAGTATTTGTAGAGCTGCGCGCGGATGTAGGCGGGCGGCCGTGCATGGAACGGGTAGCGCTCCACGTCCGCTTGCACCAGGCGGATCACTGCGGCACACGCGGGCGGTTGCGGCGCTGGGCGCAGCGCCCATGCACCGCTGCAGCCCCTGTCCCTGGTGCAGCCCCTGTCCCTGCTGCAGCCTGTGTCCCTGCTCGAGCCCATATCGCCGTTGCAGCCCCTGTAGCCCCGTCCCCTCTTGCAGCCTGCGTCCCCGCTGCAGCCCATGTCTCCCCTGCAGCCCCTGTCCCCGCTGCAGCCCCTGTCCCGGCTGCAGCCCATGTTCCCCCTGCAGCCCGTGTCCCTGCTTGAGCCCATGTCCCCATTGCAGCCCCTGTGCCCGCTGCAGCCTGTGTCCTCCCTGCAGCCCATGTCTTCCTGCAGCCCACGTCCCCATTGCAACCTGTCCCCCTTGCAGCTCCTTTCCCCGTTGCAGCCCATGTCCCCTCTGCAGCCCATCCCCCCTGCAGCCCCTGTCCCCGCTGCAGCCCACGTCCCCATTGCAACCTGTCCCCCCTGCAGCTCCTTTCCCCATTGCAGCCCATGTCTCCCTGCAGCCCGCGTCCCTGCTGCAGCCCCTGTCCCGCTGCAGCCCCGCGCGCCCCTCACCGTCCTCCTTGCCCTGCAGCAGGCGGTGCACGAAGCTGGCGAACCAAGGGCTGCTGGTGTGCGGCGCCAGCGCCGCGAACCACATCTGCCAGTCGAGGCGCGGCTGGTGCGGCGCCACCACGGCGGGCGCCGTGCTCACGTTGCCCGGCTTGTACATGAACTCGATCTCCTGCGGGCGGCAGCGCGGGGCGTTGCAGGGGGCAGTGCAGGGGACAGTGCAGCCCCTGTCCCCGCTGCAGCCCATGTCCCCTCTGCAGCCTCTGTCACCATTGCAACCCGTGTCCCCTTGCAGCCCCTGTCCCTGCTGCAGCCTGTGTCCCTGCTGCAGCCCCTGTCCCCACTGCAGCCCCTGTCACCATTGCAACCCGTGTCCCCTTGCAGCCCCTGTTCCCGCTGCAGCCCCTGTCCCTGCTGCAGCCCCTGTCCCCCCTGCAGCCCATGGCCCTGCTCAAGCCCATGTCCCTGCTTGAGCCCATGTCCCCACTGCAGCCTCTGTCCCCCCTGCAGCCCCTGTCCCTGCTGCAGCCCATGTCCCCCTTGCAGCCCGTGGCCCTGCTCAAGCCCATGGCCCTGCTGCAACCCCTGTCCCTGCTGCAGCTCATGTCCCCCCTGCAGCCCCTGTCCCCGCTGCAGTCTGTGTCTTTGTTGCAGCTCATGTCACTGCTCAAGCCCATGTCCCCATTGCAGCCCATGTCCCCCATGCAGCCCCTATCCCTGTTCCAGCCCGTGTCCCCGCTGCAGCCCGTGTCCTGCTGCAGCCCATGTTCCCCCATGCCGCCCCGTCCCTGCTGCAGCCCATGTCCCCATTGCAGCCCATCTCCCTGCTGCAGCCCCTGGCCCCGCTGCAGCCTGTGTCCCTACTGCAGCCTGTATCCTGCTGCAGCCCCTGTCCCCACTGCAGCCCATGTCCCTGCTCGATGCCGTGTCCCCGTGGGATCCCGTGTCCCCTTGCAGCCCATGTCCCCGCTGCAGCCCATGTCCCCGCGGGATCCCGTGTCCCCGCGGGATCCCGTGTCCCCCCTGTAGCCCATGTCCCCGTTGCAGCCCATATTCCCCATGCAGCCCCTGTCCCTGCTCAATCCCGTGTCCCTGCAGGATCCCGTGTCCCCACTGCAGCCCATGTCCCCCTTGCAGCCCCTGTCCCCTCTGCAGCCCCTGTCCCTGCTCAATCCTGTGTCTCAATGGAATCCTGTGTCCCTACTGCAGCCCATATCCCCATTGCAGCCCATGTCCCCCATGCAGCCCGTGTCCCTGCTCTATCCCCACGTCCCCGCTCCCCCCGGCAGCACTGCAGGCGCCCCCCATGCCCCGCGGTGCCCACGCTCACCGTCCAGGTCTGCTTATCGTAGCTGCCCTCCAGCACCACCTCGGGCCGGCCGCCCACGCCCGTCATCCTGCGGAACAGCCCGTAGGAGTTGGCGAGCTGCAGGCGCTCCACGGCGCCGAACATGCGCTGCAGGCCGGGCCACAGCTTCCCGTTGGACTCGTAGTCGATGTAGGTGAAGGGCACCTGGGGCGGCAGGGGCAGCGGCGTCACCGCGCTGCAGCAGGGATGCAGCAGGGATGCAGCTTCTGTCTGCAGCAGGGATGCAGCAGGGGTGCAGCTTCTGTCTGCAGCAGGGACACAGCCCGTGTCTGCAGCAGGGATGCGGCCCCTGTCTGCAGCAGGGATGCAGCCTGTGTCTGCAGCAGGGATGCAGCCCAGGTCTGCAGCAGGGATGCGGCCCCTGTCTGCAGCAGGGATGCAGCCCATGTCTGCAGCAGGGATGCAGCCCATGTCTGCAGCAGGGATGCAGCCCGTGTCTGCAGCAGGGATGCAGCCCGTGTCTGCAGCAGGGATGCAGCCCGTGTCTGCAGCAGGGATGCAGCCTGGGTCTGCAGCAGGGATGCGGCCCCTGTCTGCAGCAGGGATCCGGCCCGGGTCTACAGCAGGGACGCAGCCCATGTCTGCAGCAGGGGTGCAGCCCGGGTTTGCAGCAGGGGTGCAGTCTGTGCCTGCAGGAGGGATGCGGCCCTTGCCTGCAGCAGGGATGCAGCCCTTGTCTGCAGCAGGGATGCCGCACAGGGCAGCTGGCCCAGGAGCTGCATTTGGTGGCCAGGCTCCAAGGGGCCAGCGGGGCTGCTGCAACCGCTGCATCCGTGCGACAGAGCTGCCCATCGAGCACAACCAGCCTGGCTGGGTGCACATGTTGCAGCTGCAGCTCAGAGCTGCACTGCTGCCTGTCACACACACCCATCCACCTGGGTGCATGCGTCCCTGCTGCAGCTCAGAACTGCAGTGATGCATGTCACGCACAATGAGCCCGCCTGGGTGCATGTGCCCCTGCTGCAGGTCTGAGCTGCAGTGGTGCCTGTTGCACACAACCAGCCCCAAGTTGCAGAGCTGCCTGTCGTGCACAACCAGCCTCCCAGCCTGCATGTGGCCCTGCTGCAGCTCAGAGCTGCAGCGCTGCCTATTGCATGAAACCAGATCGATCAGGTGCGGGCATTGCAGCTGCAGCTCAGAGATGCAGTGCTGCATGTCAGACACAGCCAGCCCTCTTGGGAGCACACATTGCAGCTGTAGTTCAGAGCTGCATGTCATGCACAACCAGCCCACCTGGGTGCATGTGCCCCTGCTGCAGCTCAGCGCTGCATGTCACACACAACCAGTCCTCCTCGACACACACATTGCAGCTGTAGTGCAGCGCTGCATGTCACACGCAACCAGCCCTCCCTGCTGCACCGGGCCCAGCAGCGGGTGCAGCGGGGCCAGCTGCAGCCTGAGCGCAGTGCAGGGCGCAGCCACGCGGTCCCTGCCCTCCATGCCCATCCCCGCGCTCACCAGGCTCACGGCGAACATGCTCACGGTGGCGGTGGTGAAGACGGCCCATTGCAGCACGGCGCAGAGCTTCCCGCAGCAGCCGCGGACGCAGAGGCTCCTGCGGGTGGGTGGTGGGTGAGGGCACCGGCGGCGGCATCGCGGCGCCCGGCGGCATCGCGGTGCCCGGCGGCACCGCAGCACCCGGCGGCATCGCGGCGCCTGGCGCTCACCTGTACAGGGCGACCAGCACCTCCCAGGACAGCGAGAGGAAGCCGAGTCCCACGAGCGGCAGCGTCGCCGCCTGCAGCCACGTGCTGAACTCGTGGTATGTGAAGGCTGCAGCGGGGCGAGAGCCGCGGCATTGGTGCATGCCCGCTGCGGTGCCTGGCACCATAGGAGCCGCAGGGGCCCCATAGGAGCCGCAGGGGCTGCGCAGCTCGGTGCCCATGCAGCTGCAGGACGCAGCTCGGTGCCCATGCAGCGCTGCAGGGCGCAGCTCGGTGCCCATGCAGCGCTGCAGTAGGGGCACGTCAGCGGCGGCTGGGTGCCGCTGCAGGTGCCAAGGGGCGCAGCGGGCACCTACCCACTTTGGAGTCCAGCTGCCTCTTGTCCCAGTTGAGCTCGAGGCCGAAGCAGCGGGCGCTCCAGTAGAGCAGCAGCGCGTGGGCAGCGAGCTCCAGCAGGGCGCTGAGCAGGGCGCGCGGGCTGGGCGGCCAGGCTGCACATGGCAGCGGGCATGGGCATGAGCGCCGAGTGCCACGAGCGACACGGACGGACACGGCACCTCCTGGTGCCGACGTCCCCCGACCCAGACAGGGCACCTCCCAGTGCCACCCTGACCCAGCTGGGGCATCTCCTGGTGCCAACATCTTCCCGACCCAGACAGGACACCTCCAAGTGCCACCCTGACCCGGCTGGGGCACCTCTTGGTGCCACTGCTGCCCCAATCCAGGCAGGGCACCTCCTGGTGCCACCTCAGCCTGGCCAGGGCACCTCCTGGTGCCATCCTGACCCGGCTGGGGCACCTCTTGGTGGCACTCTGGTCTGGTCAGGGCACCTCCTGGTGCCACTGCTGCCCCAACCCAGCCAGGGCACCTCCCTGTGCCACCCTGACCTGGCTGGGGCACCTCCCGGTGTCACCATCACCCCAATGGCCCCGACCCAGCCAGGGCACCTCCTAGTTCTGCTACCACCTCATTGAGCCCCATGTGCCACCTCGTCCTGGCTAGGGCACCTTCTGGTAACACTCCAACCCGACGGCCTCAACCTGGCCAGGGCACCTCCTGGTGCCACCGCTGCCCCAATGGCCCCGTCCCATCCAGGGCACCTCCTGGTGCCACTCTGGTCTGGTCAGGGCACCTCCTGGTGCCACTGTCGCCCTAATGGCCCCGTCCCAGCCAGGGCACCACCTGGTGCCACCTCCGCCCCGATGGCCCCGACCCGGGCAGGGCACCTCCCGGTGTCACCATCACCCCAATGGCCCCGACTCGGGCAGGGCACCTCCTAGTACTGCTACCACCTCATTGAGCCCCATGTGCCACCCCGTCCCAGCCAGGGCACCTTCTGGTAACACCCCAACCCGACGGCCCCAACCTGGCCAGGGCATCTCCTGGTGCCACCTCAACCTGACTGTGGCACCTGGTGCCACCACTACCACCATAGACCTGACCCAGTCAGGGCACCTTTTGGTGCCACCAGTACCGCGACTGCCCCAACCTGGCCAGGGCATCTCCTGGTGCCACCTCAACCTGGTTAGGGCACCTGGTGCCACTGTCGCCCCAATGGCCCTGTCCCACCCAGGGCATTCCTGGTGCCACCTCCGCCCCGATGGCCCCGATCCGGGCACGTCCCGGTGCCACCCTGGCGCTCACCGCCGCCGTGCCTCCTCCTGCCGCGGCCCAGCCAGCGCGCCACGTGCTCCTCGTCCAGCAGCGACGTGGCCAGCACGATGGTGAGCGCGTTGAAGAAGTTGTAGTTGCCCGTGAGGATGATGAGCAGCTGCAGCAGCACCTGCGGGCGGCGAGCGCGGCACTGCGGGCACCGCATGGCGCTGTCCCTGCTCCGGGGAGCTCCGGGCACCCCAAGGCGCTTCCCGATGGATCCCCCGCGCCCGGCTCGGGTGCCCGGCGCTGCCCACGCACCTGGCTGTAGAAGGCGAAGAGGCGCAGGCGGCGCAGGGGCGCGAAGAAGAGGAGCGGCACGGCGATCTCGATGACGTAGGTGGCCACCACGCTGAGCTTCTGCAGCCACACGGGCAGCTGGTGCGCGAACCAGGCGAGCGGCGTGGGGATGCACTGCGTCTCGTAGTGGTACGTGAGGGCTGCGGGCAGGGCGCATGGCGCATGGCACATGGCGCATGGCACACGTCGCATGGCACATAGCACACAGCACATGGTGCACGGTGCATGGCACATGGTGCATGGCACACGGCACATGGTGCATGGTGCACGGCAGGGCACAGTAAATAGCACACGGCATGGTGCATGGTGTATGGTGCTCAGCGCATGGCACATGGCTCATGGCACATTGCGCATGGCGCACGGCATATGGCGCACGGCACAGCACATGGTGCACAGTAAATAACACATGGCGTATGGTGCACAGCACATGGCGCATGGCACATGGCACACGTCGCATGGCACATGGCATGATACACAGCACATGGTGCATGGCACATGGCACGGCACACGGTGCACAGTAAATAGCACATGGCACATGGTGCACGGTGTATGGTGCACAGCACATGGCGCATGGTGCACAGCACATGGCACATGGTGCATGGCACATGGCACATGGTGCACGGCAGGGCACGGTGCAGAGTAAATAGCACATGGCACATGGTGCATGGCTCATGGCACATTGCACATGGCGCATGGCACATGGTGCACAGCGTATGGTGCACAGCACATGGCACATGGTGCACGGCACATGGTGCACGGCACATGGCACATAGCACATGGCGCATGGTGCACAGTGCACGGTACATGGCGCATGGCGCATGGCACATGGCACACGGTGCACGGCACATGGTGCATGATACATGGCGCACGGTGCATGGTGCACAGCGCATGGCACATGACGCAAGGTGCATGGCACACAGTGCATGGTGCATGCTGCATGGCACATGGTGCATGGCACAGGGCGCATGGCACACGGTGCACAGCACACAGTGCACGACACATGGCACATGACGCACAACACATGGTGCATGGCACATGGTGCATAGTGCCCGGCGCATGGCACATCGTGCACAGCACATGGTGCACGGCACACGGTACATGGCACACAGCACATGGCGCATGGCACATCGTGCACAGCGCATGGCACACAGCACACAGTACATGGCACACAGCACACGGTGCATGGTGCACAGTGCACGGTGCATGGTACATGGCACACAGCGCATGGCACATCGTGCACGGCACATGGCACATGGTGCACAGTGCACCGTGCACAGTACATGGCACATGGTGCATGGCACATGGCGCACGGCACACGGTACATGGCACATAGCACATGGCGCAGGGCACATCATGCACAGCACATGGCACATCGTGCACAGCACACGGCACACAGCACACGGTACATGGCACGCAGCACATGGCGCAGGGCACCCCGCGCCGCCCGGGCACCCACCTGTGAGCCCCCACCACGTGGGGCAGCGGCTGGAGAGCTTCACGACGCCCGAGGCGAACATGAGGCGGAAGAGCAGCCAGCGCACGAGCCAGAGCGGCAGCGCGTCGTGCGGGCGCCAGGCGGGCGCGCGCCAGCCCAGCGCCCGCAGCGGCGCCACCAGCACCGCCAGGAACCCCGCTTCCAGCAGGAGGCTGTCCCTGCGCCCAGGACACCGGGTCCCTCACGGCTCTGCGCCCCCCGCGGGCACCCCGGGTGCTGCCCATGGGTGGCACTTGGGGTCCCCTTGGACACGGCCCCGCTGCCCTCCCGCCGTGGGGCACGCGCAGACCCAGGGATCACACTGTGCCCACCATGCGCTGTCCCCAACTGGGCTGTGCCCACCACGTGCTGTCCCTATGTGGGCTGGGGTACACGCTGTCCCTACTGCACATTGTCCCCGCCATGCATTGTCCCCACTGCATGCTGTCCCTGCGTGGAGCGGTGCATGCACTGTCCCCACCATGGGCTGTCCCTACGTGGGCCAGGGTACACGCTGTCCCTACTGCACATTGTCCCCGCCATGCATTGTCCCCACTGCACGCTGTCCCTGCATGGAGCGGTGCATGCACTGTCTCCACCATGCACTGTCCCCACTGCATGCTATCTCTGCATAGAACGGTGCATGCACTGTCCCCACCATGCGCTGTCCCCACATGGCCCAGTCCCTGCACTGTCTCCATGCAGTGTCTGCGCTGTCCCCATGCAGTGCCCATGCAGTCCCCACGCTGTCCCCATGAGGTGCGGTGCATGCACTGTCCCCATGCAGTCCCGCGCTGTTCCCATGCAGTCCCCATGCAGTGCCCACGCTGTCCCCATGAGGAGCAGTGCCCATGCTGTCCCTATGCAATGCCCATGCAGTGCCTGCACTGTCCCCATGCAGCCCCGCACTGTCCCCATACAGGGCCCACACTGTCCCCATGCAATGCTGCGCTGTCCCCACGAGGAGCAGTGCATGCACTGTCCCCATGCAGCCCCTCACTGTCCCCATGCAGCCCCGCGCTGTCCGCATGGCACGTCCAGTCGCACTCACCACTGGAAGTACAGGAAGACCTGGCCAACCTGTGGAGAGAGGCGCGTGGTGCTGAGTGCGCCAGGGCGCCCGCGGGCACCGGATGCATGGGACAGGACAGGCTGCAGCTGCATGCAGGGCCCTGCAGCTCCCATCCTGGCCGGGAGCCCCGGCAGCAGCGCAGGCTGCCAACACGCAGCGTGGGGAGACACTCGGACCCATGGGACTGCTCCGGCAGCAGCTCCTTACAAGGAAGGGCTGGAGCTGGCGCCGGGATGGGCGCTGCCCTCCCCGCTGCAGCCGCGGGATGCAGTTGGGATGCATGGGATGCAGTTGGGATGCATGGGATAGGACGGGCTGCAGCTCTGTGCAGGAGCCCTGTGGGAGCCTGGGCAGTGGTGCAGGCTGCCAATGTGCAGCACAGGAAGAGGCCGGGACACACGGGAATGCTCCGGCAGCAGCTCCTTACAAGGAAGGGCTGGTGCCGGGATGGGCACTGCCCTCCCCGCTGCAGCCGCGGGATGCGGCCGGGATGCATGGGATGCACAGGATGCATGGGATAGGATGGGCTGCAGCTCTGTGCAGGAGCCCTGTGGGAGCCCGGGCAGCGGTGCAGGCTGCCAATGCGCAATGCAGGGAGGCCGGGAAGAGGCCGGGACACACAGGAATGCTCCGGCAGCAGCTCCTTACAAGGAAGGGCTGGAGCTGGCGCTGGGATGGGCACTGCCCTTCCTGCTGCAGCCGCGGGATGCAGTTGGGATGCAGGGGATGTGCAGGATGCATGGGATAGGACAGGCTGCAGCTCCACACAGGAGCCCTGTGGGAGCCCGGGCAGTGGTGCATGCTGCCAATGTGCAGCACAGGAAGAGGCCGGGACACACGGGAATGCTCCGGCAGCAGCTCCTTACAAGGAAGGGCCGGTGCTGGCGCCGGGATGGGCGCTGCCCTCCCCGCTGCAGCTGCGGGATGCAGTTGGGATGCATGGGATAGGATGAGCTGCAGCTCCACACAGGAGCCCTGTGGGAGCCCGGGCAGCAGTGCATGCTGCCAATGTGCAGCACAGGAAGAGGCCGGGACACACAGGAATGCTCCGGCAGCAGCTCCTTACAAGGAAGGGCTGGAGCTGGCGCTGGGACGGGCGCTGCCCTCCCTGCTGCAGCCGCGCAGCTCCCTGCTGCGCCCGGGGCCGCCCGTGTCACCCTGCCCTGCACCCCTGCACAGCCGCATCCCAACGGGAGCCGCAGCCCATGCCCGGCTCCCCGTGCCCGGGCAGGACCGGGTGGCTCCATGGGGCTCCACGTGGCCCCGGGGGGTTCCGAGCGCCGCCGCTTGCTCCCCATTCCCCCTGGTCTCAGAGGTGGGATCCCCCTCAGCGGCAGCTCTGCAGCCTCCTCCCACCGAGGGCTCCGGTACCTCGGGGATCCCTCCCAGCACCTTGGGGATCCCTCCTGGACAGGACGGGGCTCCCGGCACCTCAGGGATCCCTCCCGGCACCTTGGGGATCCTTCCTGGACAGGACAGGGCTCTAGGCACCTCGGGGATCCCTCCCACCCAGGACAAGGCTCCCGGTACCTCGGGGATCCCTCCCAGCACCTTGGGGATCCCTCCTGGACAGGACGTGGTTCCGACACCTGGGGATCCCTCCCGGAACCTTGAGGATCCCTCCCAGCCAGGAAGCGGCCCTGGCACCTCGGGGAACCCGCCCGGCATCTCAGGGATCCCTCCTGCCTGGGACGGGGCTCCGGCACCTCAGGGATCCCTCCTGGCACCTTGAGCATCCCTCCTGGCCAGGAAGCAGCTCTGGTATCTTGGGGATCCTTCCCACCCAGGACAGGGCTCCCGGCACCTTGGGGATCCAGCACCTTGGGGATCCCTCCTGGCCAGGATGCGGCTCTGGCACCTTGGGTATCTCCGGGCACCTTGGGGATCCCTCCCAGCCAAGATGTGGATCCAGCACCTCACTGATCCCACCTGGCACTTTGGGGATCCCTCCCAGCCAGGACATGGATCCGGCACCTGGGGATCCCACCCAGCACCTCAGGGATCCCTCCCAGCTGGGAAGCGGCCCTGGCACCTTGGGGATCCCACCCAGCACCTCAGGGATCCCACCTGGCACCTCGGGGATCCCTCCCAGCCGGGAAGCAGCTCTGGCACCTTGGGGATCCCACCCGGCACCTTGGGGATCCCACCTGGCACCTCGGGGATCCCTCCTGGTTGGGACGGAGCTCCCGGCACCTCGGGGATCCCTCTTGGCACCTTGGGGATCCCTCCCAGCCGGGAAGTGGCCCTGGCACCTCGGGGATCCCACCCGGCACCTCTGGGATCCCTCCCAGAAGGAAGCGGCGCCAGCACCTCGGGGATCCCTCCTGGCACCTCGGGGATCCCACCCGGCACCTCGGGGATCCCTCTTGGCATCTTGTGGATCCCTCCTGCCCAGGAAGCAGCTTCAGCATCTCCGAGATCCCACCCAGCACCTCAGGGATCCCACCCAGCACCTCAGGGATCCCACTTGGCACCTCGGGGATCCCTCTTGGCACCCCGGGGATCCCTCCCGCCCAGGAAGCCGCAGGATCCCCCATGCAGGACCGCGGCGCGCGGCCCGGTGCAGCGCGGCACCCACCTGGTAGAGGGAGAGGTAGAGCGCCCAGAGCAGCGCGAAGACGCCGCAGCCGCGCAGGGGCTCGCAGAGCAGGGCGCCCAGCGCGCCCAGCGCGCCCGCCACGCACAGCAGCTCCATGGCCTGCTCCGTGTCGAGGCCGAGGCGCGGGCCGAGCCACAGCAGCGTGGGCAGCTCCTGCAGCTGCTGCCACAGCCCCTTGCCGCCCACGCGCAGCACCCGCCGCGCCGGCAGGATGCCCTCGCGCCCGTACAGCCCTGCGGGACACGGGGGTGCCGTCAGTGCGAGTGCTGCAGCGCTGCAGCTGCCGGCACCCACGGGATACGGCAGCAGCGTCACCGCGAGCGCCTGCAGTGCTGCAGCCACCGGCACCCATGGGATACGGCAGCAGCGTCACCGCGAGCGCCTGCAGCGCTGCAGCCACCGGCACCTCATGGGACACAGGGCACTGTCACTGCAAGTGCCTGCAGCGCTGCAGCCA
>JAUBOD010000463.1:50903-61508 GCA_032353885.1 Nothura maculosa | reverse complement strand
TCTTTAACTTTCCTTTGTAACATAAGCATCCTCAGTCATAAACCGTTGACCAGGTCTGGGACTAGGATTGGATCCAGTCACACCCAGACTTCTCTCAGAAGGAGCTTGGAAAGCAAGGGGGTCCAATCTGAACCTCATGACCCAACAGGAGGGTATCCCAAGATGATTGTGTATTATCTTGAGCCGCCATGCAGTAAATAATAAGCGACCTTGCCATAGAATCTCATGAAATCATTGTCCCTATTAATAATCCTATTATTATTTCTTTCATAGGAGTGAAGTGCATTTTGTCACTCCCCACTCACCCATGCCACCACTCGTCCCATGACAACATCTCTGTGACTGCAATGAGATCATGGCCCTGTGAATGCACACACAGTTCCTCCAGATGATTCCCCATCCATTGGTGCACAGGCAGTTTGTGGAGGTAACCAAGCACATGGCTTCCCCAGGAGGGGAAGGGTCCCAGGTGGACTCTCCACAGTCATGCCCTGTACATTTTCCTTTGACCGCCATCCCTGGAGCTCTGCCATCCTCTCTCATTGTCTCCAGTCTCCCCAGGTATCATTAACATCCACACAGAAGAGGATTAGAGGAGTGCTCCAGTGCAGGGAAAGGCCTTATCTGTCTCTCCATGGCATCTCACAGTCCAATAGCAAACCCTTCTGGATAAGGGGCAAGTCTGCAGAATGGGGCCTACATACCCTGCAGCAGGGTGTTACCCACAGCATTGCTCAACGATACACCGATGCATGTGGTGATGGCCTTTACACCATAGAACCACTCCGGATTAGCTTTGCTTTACCTTATCAGCATCTGGAAACAAACAAACAAACAAAAGAACCCAACAACATCAAAACAAAGCGAAACGCATACACATTTTGATTCAGGAGTTACCTGCAATCAGGAATTTGCAACCTCATTTACTAATCTCTTCATGTGATTAATTGTGTCCTGATTTCGAGCTGAATTGGTCCATTCTGTAACACCCCAGCCAGAAGAATTTCGCATTTGGTCCAGATCAAACTAACAGATTTGTAATTCCAAACTACTTTTGTAAACCTTTACGTTCTGCATTTGATATTTAGCAAATACACCGCCCCTAATTTGGTAAAAACAGTTAAAAAATGCTTCTCTAACCAGTTTCATGAGCCCACTCAGCCTATGATCCATAATTGGTATAAGAACCCTTTTAACAAGATATTCAAATTGTTTCCATCTGAGAACTGATCATTTCCATATCCTTATTTGTTTTAGAAGTTCTGTTTTTGACCCCATGCTTCTCAGGTTTTATTAATGGTAAAGTTTCTTTCTAGGACAGGAAGTGGCAACACGTAGCATGAGGGCAATCAAAAGGGACTTTTGGGAATTGGCTTGGATTCTCAGGAACTTGGATGTGCATGTCATCTTTTCTTCCTTTCTCCCTGGTGCTTACAACAATATGGAAAGAAACACGAGGATACGGCCCATTAACACGTGGCTTCGTGGTTGGTGTCATCACCATAACTTGGGGTTTTTCGGCAATAAGGAGCCTTACATAGCACCAGGTGTGCGGGCGTCAGAGGGATTCATATTTCCCAAAGAGGGACATGAGTCCTTGGGCATGAGCTATCGGGGCTCATTGATAAGATTTGACAGGGGAGGTGGGTGTCATCAGGGAAGCTGGTGATTTTCCACCAGGGAAGCTGGTGATATTTTGGTGGGTATTTAACAGCATTTTTGAAGAGCTGTGGGAAAGGCTGTTACCACAAGACGCTTCAGTTAGAAAGTAGGAAGAAGTCTGAAGGAGTATTTAGAGCTCAGTCTCACTTCAGTATTGGCAGTAAAGTAAATATAAAGTCTCTGCTAGCAAAGTTTGCAGAGGGTACTGGTATTAGATGAATGGGTAAGTAATAATCTGGATCTTCTCAAGCCAAATAAAAAATGCACTGATGATAATGGGACTATGGAGGAAAATAAGGAATTTGCATCTTTTTCCTGTGTTAATGTTGTCCAAGAGCTGCTAAGGGGTTGAAGATGATAAAGCAGATGCCCACCAAACTGCTCTGAAGACATGATGCCTCCAGCTTGGCTTAGGAGGAGCTGTTCTTCTAGAAGTCATTCAAAACCAAATAAAAATTATTTCCTTTAAAGCATGAGTACTGAGATGCTTGCTCTGTGACCACTGAAGCCCTGGTCACTCTCCACCCTTGCTGGGAGCTCATGTGCAGCACGCAGCATGTCAGGGCACAGGACCTGCTCGTTCCTAACTTGCCACTTACACCCTTTGATTGTGTGGAGGCAATTACTGCACTAAAAGTGATCGGTAAAGGTGGGGACAGAGGGGCTGGATGGATCAGACTTGCATGCGCCAAACAACTGCTTGAGTTTAGGAAGTGAAACTCTAAGAGAAAAGTATAGAAGAACAAAGCATGGAAAAATGTCACAAGTGCCCGGGTTTTACATGGGGAGAGGGCAAGCTGGGAGTCTGGCTCTTGGAAAGGATTTGAAAGAAAAACTCACATAAAAACTCACATAATACAAGATAGTAATAAGTCATGGTGTGACTAGGTGTAAGATGTGCATGTACTCTATTTCCTCTTGCTATTTTGTTGTTTTTATCCTAATGGTTTTGTTTCAGATAGAGGAGAAGGGAGACTGCTAGTCCTGATGAGATCAAGGTTGTATAATACGGGAATTTCCACTAGATGGAGGTGCCTCCTACGAGTTCGTATGTAGCGGGGTGTGTGTGTGTGTGTGTGTGTGTGTGTGTGTGTGTGTGTGTGTGTGTGTGTGTGTTCAAGTACATGGATGTTTGCGTGGCCTCCTTCAGTTTGGCAGACAACCTCCGGCATCGATTTGTGATGAGAGCATCTGCTGCAATGTCATTTATGCCCGTTGCATATTTAGCAAGGACTTTTTCATCAGCATGCATATTTTCTGTCAGTTTAGCTGCTGGCATATACAGAAGCATGCAGTATTTGGGTAATATTCTCTAGCACAGAGATGTGCACTAATTGTGGATGATAAACTTCATTTGGATGATAAACGTCACTTGTCAGTCTGCTATTTAAGACAAGAGGAGTTTTGACTGTCTGCATTTCTCTTTTGCTCCCCTTCCTCGGGAATTGCCAGGTCTCACACGCTTGTTTGAGAACCTGCTTTTCTGTGACAAGATCCTGAGCAAGGAGACCTCAGCTCTGCATTGGTGGCTCCTGGAGAAAACTCCGTCCCTGCAGACTCCTTCCAAGCCCTGCTGCAAAGCAGAAGAGTCCAACGGAGTTGACAATGTGTGAGTGAGACTTGACTGCTGATCTCAGAGCCTTTCCTTCCTGAGCAAACATTTTCCATTCTGAAATAATAACCTCACTATATATAGAAAGCACCAGCAGCCTCCTAAAGGCTTGTTCTTTAGGAAGGGATATTCCTCAAATTGTTTTCTTCCTTTTAAAAACAATCATGAGCCCTTTGCCACCAGTTTTGTGCCTGCCTGTGAATAGTGTTGATTGAAGGCACATGTTCAGCTCACAACAAGATACTGCAGATTCCCCATGCCGCCCGGTGCTCCCCACCCCCAGTGCATGGATTTGAGACTAGGGCTGTAATCACAGTCCCGAGTATTTCGGAAACCGCCTCCCCATCTCACTTCCTCCCAGCTGATTTTCAGGGGAACAGAAGGAGACTTGTTTGCTACCAGGGAGGAAGTCCAGGCTGCAGCGAGCAGCTAAGAGGCACCTATGAGAACGTGCCGCTTTGGTCTGTCCGCGCGCGGCGGCTGCTGCCAAGTGAGGTCACTCCGCTGCTGAAACGTGGATGAAGAGATTCCAGAAGAGGAGGATGGAAGAAGCCAGGGCAGGAAGTGGAGCAGTCAGTAGCACCGTGTTCAGCTCAGTCAACTCCCCTCTCTGGAAATGTTGATTTCAGTTTTCTCTTGGCTCATGGACTAAAATGTGTTAGATGGTTTCCTTCTTATTCCCTTTTCTCATCATTAAAAAATCATTCCACGGTTTGACACAGTTCAGCCATGTCTTTGAGAGAATCTAATGGGAGAAAGCAGCGTCTGATCCAGAAGCAGTTCAGGAGCTAGGACCAGGCAATGCCATCCATTACTTTTCTGGATTATATAGTTTGGAGACCCTCAAGGAGAGACTCTGCTTTCAAGCCCTGTACCTTTTGCTGAGTTAGATCTTGACTCATTCTTAGGACTCTTCTTACTGCTCCGAGTGTTCTGCAGTCTTTATAAACAGTGAACATTAGACTCATATCACTGAAGCTACAGAAATGGAATTTCCCTATTGTTGTATGTCCTTCTATTCAACCAGTCTATTCTTCCTCACAGATTATTAAAGATACTGAATAACAGTGAGTTATAGAGAGATCCATGCAATTCTTATTAGAAGAGCTTCTGCTGAAGGAGAATATCTCAATTATAGATATATATATGTATATATTTGTTAATATATAATATGAACCTCGAGTGTACTCTTTAATGCTGCTTTGATCTGCATATCATGAAGATCTAGGTCAAAAACCTTAGACCAGCAACATATAAATATACATTTATCAACCAAATTGCTCTATCATTAAAAATAATGCCCTTTTTATTTTTGCTGTTTTTTCAATTAATCAAATCCTTTCTGGCTCAGAGTTGTTGCAGACAGTGGCACATATGAAAGTGGTTTGGCAGCATTATCCTGAGGTACATTTGTTTTCCCAGCCCAAAACATCAAAATGTAATCTGAAAGTGGGTCATCCTAAAGCGTCCTCACTATGACTTAAACTCAAGCCTCTGGATTTGCAATGAAATTCCCCATGTAACTGCCACCATAGTACAGTGCATATTTTGGATGCGTGCATTTTCCAGCAAACAGTAAATTGGCCTGCTCGTGTGCTGCCTTGTTCATGGCAAGCGGCTCCTATAAAACACAGCAAAACTGTGACGGGAGTTGTTGCAGAAGATGATCCTTTTTCATCCAGTAAGCAGGAACAGTTAGCTGTACAGATACAGCCTGAGAAATAACTGTCCACACAGCAGTTGTCCAGAAAAGATGTTGGGCTTTTAGTAAGTCGCATCTGAACATGAACCAGCTGTGGGCATGCTGCTGCTAAAACATCATGCAAGAGGTTCTAAACAGGACTGTGTCTTGCAAGATGCATGAAGTAACATTTCTGGCTGCACTTTGTTGTGATAAGGTCCTTAGCTGCAGCACTGTGTCCCGTCTTAGAGCACTTCAAAGAATGGAGATGGAGCTGAGAAAGTCCAGAGAGGAGGATTAGAGGCTAAGAAAATACCATATTGAAAAATTAAATGTTCTGGGGTAGTTTGGTTTAAAGAAGAGTGAGGAGATAGGATAACAGTTGTGGTTTGTAAGACATGGTTGTGAAGACAATAATGTATTTCCAGTGTTTGTGGTGGATAGGACAAGAAATAATGGACTAAAATTAGAGCAAAGAAAATTTATCATTGAATAGGTTGACTGTCAGGCTTATATAGTCTCTGTTACGGAGGGCTTTAAGAACTAGTTAGGCACACATCTCCTGAGCACAGTGAGTTGCTGGGTTCAGCTGAACCCTCTTGGAGCTTTCGGAATGAAGCAGTTTGATGGCCCTACATTTTTTCCTGATGTTTATAATGTGTCTGTTCGATGCTGTTTATAAGGCATCTACAAAGAATAATCACTACTGTTTCGCTTGTAGTCTGTTCTTTCCGTGTTCTCTGTTGTATCTACCTGCTTCTCTTCACTTGTTATTATTTTATCCTCTGGGTATGAGTTGTCTTATTTCTGGATTTGAAGTCTTAACTTTTAGATTGTTCTACAGCTTAAGACCAAGTCAGCTATTTGAGAAGTCCTTTGTTGAATTACAAGCAAACTACTAGCTGGGAATGTAAGGAACGAGCAGAACAGAGGACAAGACTAGATGACAAGTCTGTGAAACTTCTAGAGAGAGGCCAGCGTAGAGCAAGAAAGATGATTAAGGGACTGGAGCATCTGTCGTATGAGGAAAAACTAAGTGAGCTGGGCCTATTTAGCCTAGAGGAGAGAAGACTGAGAGATCTGAGTACCTGAAGGGAGGATGTAGGGAGAATGGGGCCAAACTCTTCTTGGTGGTGGCCAGTGACAGGACAAGGGGTAATGGGTGCAAACTGAAGTTCCATCTGCATGAGGAAGAACTTCTTTCCTGTGGGGGTGACAGAGCCCAGGAACAGGCTGCCCACAGAAGTTGTGGAGTCTCCTTCTCTGGAGGTCTCCAAAACTCGCCTGGATGCCGCCCTGTGCCATGTGCTCTCATGCAGGTCTCCCTGCTTGAGCGGTGGGGTTGGACTAGATGGTCTCTAGAGGTCCCTTCCAACCTGGAACATTCTCTGATTCTGTGATTCGATGACTGATTCTCATAAAGCAACGAGCGATGGAACTCAAAGCCTGCAAGATGCATGATATAAGTTCAAGACAAGGAGGTAGGTCAGGGCTACTTTGTAAAGCCAATTATTTCACAAGTTTTTCTGTGCTAGAGAAGTTCTTTAAAAGAGGAGGCAAAACTGAGCACCAACTATTCAGGGTCTTTGGGGCTGCATAAAGTCCTTGGAAATAGGCTGTGGGAATTGTCACGAGAAATATGTGATACAAAGAAATGCAATGGCTGGACATTTTACTGCAAGCATCACATAGCCTTATTGCGATGCTGAAACCACTGCTCAATCCAGTTGACTCCGGAACTGCCAGAGCCTCATCAGGTTTCCAGGATTATGAACATTCTTGTATTCAAATGATCAGAAACCATGAATTTTCACTGCCGTATCCCAAAACTATCCATCACAGGCAGCCCAGGAATGAGTCCAGTCTACTCATGACCATAACTCATGGCATGGAAATATAATGGAGAGCTACAAATAGTTTATATAGGAGAAGTTCTGTGTCCACCAGCCAAGTAGAAGATGCAGAAGGACTCACCTGCTGTAAGGTTCAAAGCCGGCCAATGCGGTCATATCCTGCCTCAGTGCTAGCAGTGTTTCCCTCTGACCAGGAGCATGGAGCTGCAAAGCTGAGACACACGCTCTGCTTGCAAGGTGGGATGTCCTGGTGACTCCCGATATTTCATGGGTTTCAAGTGGCAGAGGTTGACTTTGGGTCTCACCTGAAAAACTTATTCCTGCGTTTGGGACAGCTGCTCCCCCTACCACACCTTCTGGCCACATACATTCTTAGCAGGTGCTGATTTCTTTTATTTTTAACCTCCGTTCTCAATGCAGGAAGCCTTTGCTTGCTGCGAACGTCCGGGAATCAGGGCCTAAGCACATCCTAGAAGGATTTCCTGTTTGGGACTTCTAAAGTCAGGTCCCATTCTACAAGAGTGGGAAACTTCTGAACAACTGACTAAGCCCTACTGGGAAATCTGCCAGATCATTCCTCCTGCTTCAGGAACAAGATGCCATCGAACAGGAAGGTGCGGAGTTGCCAGACCACTCCCCCCTGCTATTGGAGAGAGTGGGAACATGCAAAATCGCGTCTGGGATGAGCATGGGGATGCTGTGATGCAGGATCAGGGGCATTGCTGAAACCAATTTGCCATGTTGCACTAGCTCCTAATTCAGTTTAATCTCTGAAGTTACCCAGAGCACTTATTAATACCAAGAGCTCAGTCACTTTCAAATTTTGCTCAAAAGGCAAAATTGGGAGCCTTGCAGTCCTGTCCCCACTTTAACAACAGTTGCACATTTTCATATTTCAGTTCCTGTTTCTGTGTCCTAGTTGCTCTTCCAGGACAGAGGTACGATTCTCTCCTCTGGCCATCTCGAGATGCTTGTTTGTCAGAACCATTGCTGATATCTCTCTAAAAGTCCAAGTATGTTATGGGTGATGAAGCATCCCTTGCCAAGGGGTCCCAAGAATATCTATTAAATTAGATTTTGCTCAGAGTTCAAAAGGAATCGGCTAATTTCTGCCTCTAAATACAGGCAGTATTCAAGTATAAATTGCAGTTTTTAGAAGATTAATAATCTGAGGTAATACTATGGGGTTGAAGAATAATAAACATCACATATTCTGAAAAAGGGAAACTAATGTCAGGAATATGAGCAAATGCAGATTTCTCACAGTTGCATATAGGGTTCAGAGTGGATTTAAAAGGGAATTAATCACTAGAAGACATGACAATAAATGGCAAATATGATAAGTGCCAAATCATGCCAGCCTAACACATTCCACAGGGAGAACATGTCCCCTGGCTTTCCAGGTACAGAGATGATACTGAGAAGCTGACAGGTCTTTGAGTTCCTCTTGTCTTTCTTAAAGCTGTTAAAACTGTCAGCCTTTTTATTCTGGTCATCCATCCATCCAGATCGAAGGTCTCTCCAAATGGCACCATTTTCCACACAGGGCCGCCAGCAGCCACAGGTTCCAATTCACTGCCTCTTTCAGGAGCTTCAGTGTCATGGATTTGATTGATTTAGCACAAGGTGAAAGTTACTGTGTTTGTACACAGATCAATAATCCCACAAATACCAAGGTATTAGAAACCAATGGATGGCATATGCCAAGATCACCTTTTGGATTTCGGTCTTAGTGATGTGCAAGAAAACTTTCAGCTAAAAGCCAGGAGCGCATTTAGAAGACATAGGAAAGAACGAGGACCTGTGTGTGAGTTGTATGCAAAACAATAAGATCATGCAACTATGAAAAAGCGAGGGTCATCCCTGTGTACAGTAAGCAAGAGATTTCCAACAGAGAAAAAGGAAGCCTGCCCTTAAGTGCTTTCCTATAAGACACAAATGGCACATTGTCAGAATACTGTGGGAATTATGATCCCCTACATTGAAGATAGATCGGTTTATATTCGAGAACATAAACGTGGAAAACCAATGAGGATAATAGCAGCAGTAGATAGCTGCTCATGAGCCAAAATTAAAAGCATGAGGTTTGCTTAATTTAGAATTAGAGTGGCTAAAAGAAGAGCTTGCTGCTCTTTCTGAAAACATCTGGGAGGGAATAAGGTCAAAAAAAAAAAAGTCTTGAAAATAAAGAGGACATGATGGCCAAATTAAATCTGAAAATCTCCTTGTTAAAAGTGAGGAGTTTGGGGACATCCGCTAGACCATAAAGGCAGTTGCTGGGAGTTACCTCAAGACGCCCTCTAGCCCAGGACCAGTCTGCAACAGCAGCTACAAAGGATGCACAGGAAGGTACAGAAAAACATAACACCACATACATCATACAGCCTAAGTACCCCATTCCAATCCTGGCCAGCGTTTGTGACTTACACGCTTTCTGGGCTGGAGATGGTTCTTGCATATTCAGGAACCCTCAACATACTTCTCCCCGCTTAACCTTTCCTAGTTTTGCTGTAACCTACTGGAGTTAGGAGTAGAGACACAAATTAATTTGTTAGAAGATAAAGCTTAGTGAATTTATAAGAAGTGTTATAAGATGTGCTGTTCACGATCCAAAAGGCTTTGATTTTCTCGGAGTACTTTTAGGTCAGTAAAAGTAATTCACCGTTATTTTTTAATTCTAAATCAGGCTCAGCCAAGAAGGGATTCTCTTTGTGTTAGTTGTTATTGACGGAGGGAACCTCAGGATTGTCCTGATGGAGCAGCCCAAGCTGTGCAATTCAGGGTACATGATCTTAGCAATGAGGTGTCACAGACAGGAGTCAGTGACTGTGTCTCTATTGAGAAATAAGAGGGTCAGTGACTAATGTTGGCCCCAGCATGGTCGCCAACATACCTACCAAAACTGCCATGGTCTGGTTTCTTGGGGGTAGAGGTTCTGAGGAAAATCAATTGGTCAAGCTCAGTCAGGGAGTCGGCCACTAATGAAGCAGCCCAGGGCGCCACGGGCCAGGGCCTGACCCCCTTCCCAGAATCACAGAACCACAGAATGGTTGAGGTTGGAAGGGACGTCTAGAGAGCTTGTCCTGCTTTGTTTCCCAGTACACACTGGTGGGTCCTCGTCATTGCATGGCTGGCAGCATGGACAAGCACTGGTGAGCCCAAATCACTTGAATGGTGGCAGCATGGACTCCTCCAACATGTGTGCAGGTGTTGGCAGATTGAAGGAGCTGGAACCTGGGCTCTGGGGGAGAGCAGAGCTGGGCAATGCCTCTGCACCCCTCTGCACCATGTCCCCACCATGTCCCCCATGCTGGTCTCCTCCTGCTCATTCTGCTCCTTGTCTGCTCCCAACCCCAGACCCGGTACCCAACCTCGGACCCAGTCCCCAACCCCAGACCCAGTCCCCAACCCCAGACCTGATCTCCAACCCCGGACTCAGTCCCCAACCCCAGACCCAGTCCCCAACCCCAGACCTGATCCCCAACCCCAGACCCGGTCCCCAACCCCAGACCCAGTCCCCAACCCCAGACCCAGTCCCCAACCCCAGACCCAATCCCCAACCCCGGACTCAGTCCCCAACCCCAGACCCGATCCCCAACCCCAGCCCCGGTCCCCAGCCCCAGCCCCGGCCCGGCTCCGGACCGTAGCCAACGGCCACGCTTCGGCGGCGCGCCCCGGTGGCGGGGCGGGGATGGGGGCGGCGGGGAGAGAGGGGGGCTGAGGGCGGCGCTGGCTCGGGTTTCAGCAGGAGCCTCCGCGCGGAGCCAGCGCCGACCCGCGCTCGCCGCCGATCTGTG
>JAUBOD010000463.1:38655-50834 GCA_032353885.1 Nothura maculosa | reverse complement strand
GCCGCAGCGGAGCAGCCCGCAGGTCCCCGCGGCTGCCGGGGCGCGCGGCCGGCCGCCTCCGCGGAGCGCCGGACAGCGGAGCGGCTGCGGGACACGGCGCCGGGCCACATCCCGCGGGACGCGCTGTGTAAGTGGGAGCGCGAGGATCGGCCCGCGGGCGCCGCCGTATCCCGAGTGCCGCGCGGCGGCCGGGCCGGACCGGGCCGGGCCAGGACCGGGCGCTTTGTTCTGCCTCCGCTGCACAGACAATGAGGCGGGAGGCGGGCGGGGAGGGGGGAAGGGGGGGCGCGCCCGCAGCGCCGCAGCGCTGCGAACCGGGCCGGCCTCGCCCGCCGCTCCAGCGGGGCTGGGAGCGGGGAGCAGCGCAGAGCCGGGCAGAGCCGCGCTCAGGAACAGCCGCGCTCAGCGCAGAGCCGCGCTCAGGGACAGCCGCGCTCAGGGCACAGCCGCGCTCAGGGCAGAGCCGCGCTCAGCAAGGCTGCAGAGCGCGGGTGGGGGCTGCACCCCAGCGGGTCTCGGCGGGGGCTCGCAGCGCTCCGGCGCGGGGCTAGCGGGGTCCCCAGGACGGGCTGAGCGCGGGACGAGGGGGTGCCAATGTCCAGGGGGCCCCTTCATCCCCGAGGGACAGGGAGCTCCGAGCGTGGAAGTTCTGCAGCTGCTGGGGTGTCTAGGTGGACTCCCCCACCTCGAAGAGGGGCCCCGATGGCCAAGGAGTCCCATCAGCTGAGTCTTGAGGGACAGAGCCCCGAGGGACAGCGAGCAGGGGCGGCCTCAGTCATGGGCATCCAGATTGGTGAGGGTGGCTCCACAGTGAGTTGCTGTTGGGTTCAGGCAGTGGGAACTGGATAGTGAGGAACTTTTGTTGGTGCTTCTTTCTTTTTGTGATGGGGGGAGTGCTTCAGACAGCACAACCTACAAGAATCCCTGGCCTGGCATTGGGATGCCCAGGGATACAGTGAAGCTTGGCTATGCCCTCATGAGAGCATGACCCAAGGCACTGCTTGGGTCTGACACTGGAGGGAAAGGAGGCTCTGGACAGGCTGGGAGACGGAGGGGATGGGATTGAGATGCTGGTCCTGGGAGGCAGGTTGGTGCTACTAAGAGGGACAGGGGGCAGGGAGAAGGTTGTAGGTCTTGTCAGACCAAGTAGAGGTTGAAATTGAGTGATGCATGTAGGGATGCACTGAAGGCAGGGCTGGACTGTACCTGGCTTGAAGGACAGATATTCCAAAACTCTTTGGAGAGGAGAAACCTCTGTGAAGGTAGAAGAGCATGTTTCAGGACAGTGACTGGAGCTCAGCACAGCTGAAAGAGGCTTCTGCATCCTTCCCGACCTGGAGTCCCAAAAAGAGTGTTACATGAGTCATGGCCTCTCATGTGAGGCTCTGGGCACTGCATCAGCAGCATCTGTAGCTTTGATGGCGCTTCTGTGCAGCAAGGGCTCTGACATCTGGTCTGGCTGGGGCATGCACAGTGGGTGTTGTCTTTCCAGCTTCTTCACTGCGCCCAGCATGGGCCTGCTGCCCCTTCCTCATGGCTGACATGAGGCAGGAGGGTGGGAAGTGCTAGCACCAAGCAGGCGGGAATGCTTGTAGTGCTCCTTCCATAATTCTCCTATTTGCCAAATGTGGCTTCTCTCCTAAGCCTGGCTCTCCTGGGTTCCTGGCATATTAGCCTTGGGCTAGGAGACTCTTCTTTCTACATCAGGCCACTCCATTTTATCTCCCTTCCCCATCAGACTCCTTGCTATGGCTCTGGACCCCAGGTCAGCTTCTCATGGTGCCAGTTTTTTGCCAAGGCTTCTGCTGCCATTGGTTATTAGGGAGCTCAGTGCCCGGGGCTGGGAGGGCCAGAGGGGGAGCGGGACAGTCTGGCTCACATTACACGGGCTGGGCAGCCCCTGCGCGGAGCTATCTGCTAATTGGAAGCAGCTGCGCAGATTTGGTGACTCTGCATCCACTGAGGTCACTGCTGTCTTCCCCGCCGACTTAAGCCTGCAAAGCTCATAGGATCAGAGGGCTGTAGCACCACGGATGGCCTTCTGCCCATCCTGCATGGGGGCAATCTGGCAATTAGATCTCTTACCTAAGAGGTGTCTAGGTTCTTGCATCCAGACAGGATGGAAAGGGAAAAGTTTAGGCAGACTTAATACCAGTTCCACAGCCTAAAAGCCTGGCATCTGTTCCTCAGGTTGTCCAATGGTCTCAGCTGTTCTTCCTGCTTCCCAGATTCACTCTGCCATTTTCCCTCCTTTCCCCAAGCAGTCCCCAACAGCCCCACTACTCTGCCTTCAGCTTCCCCCACTTTTCCTCATAGCCACTGACTGATCCGTGGGAGACACGACCCAAGACTTTTCAGCTTCATGTTGTCCCCTGAACCACTGAGATTGTCACAGGAAGCTTTGACCCATTACTGTGTTTTGGGCCCTCCTTTTCCTTTGGCTGGCACTCCTTTCGCTGGGTTTTGGTCTACTTGGCTGGCAAGGCTTAAAGCTCCCTGCACTGTGCCTTCCCACAGTGCGCCTGAGCAGAGGGATCACAGTTAGGACTGGTTTCATCACGGAAGCAGACCTGGACCCCATTTGCCTAGCTCTGCATGCTCTGCATATATGTGTCCCCACTTCAGCCGTGGGAGCCAAACTAACTCCAACAGAAAAAGAGATGGATTCTCCATGAGCACCGAGTTAGTGCTAATCCCAAGCCAGTGGCCATGGAGATAGGAGTATCCCTCAACTTCTGCTGCTCAGAAACATTCAGTGCTCAGCTGCGCTTGGTGTAGGAACAGTGTGAGGGTTCTCTTGCCTTGGTCCTCAGGCACTGGGTGTGTACATATGCTTCTAGTTCCTATAGCTCATGGAAGTAAATAAACATTTCTTTATATGTAGGAAACACTTCTTTAGGATTGTTCTTCCTGCCAGTAACCTGGGATTTCCACTGGTAAATGTCCACCCTAAACAGTTATTCTGAAGTGGGAAACAGAATTCAGAAATGCCTCCCAGAAAGGGTTAATGCTGCTGTAGGGTTCTTTACACTAAGGGCTGCCATTTTTAGTCTCTAAACCAGGCAATGGGAGACACCTCTGCCCCCAAGACAGGGAGGTTCCTGCCATCCCATGTCTGACATGAGCAGCTCCTGAGTGTGGTTATGGGACCAGCAGCAAATGCTTTCAAGAGAGTCCAAGTGTGAGCTCATGCTGCCGCCATCCCTGCAGACCACTAAGCCATGTTTACCAGGGGCTAGGAAGCAGCGCTGGGGCTGGAGCGCTCCGCAGGCTCCTTGGCTGCAGAGCTGCTCCGGCTCCGCGGGAGCGCAGAGCCCCGGGGCTGGCAGCCCAGGATGTCCAGCGTGTGCAATGGTGCTGGTGCTGCAGGGAGCTGCTCCTCCCTGCTCGTCCCTCCCCCACTGCTGCAGTGAGGAGAAGCTACGGCAGGGGGAAATGGTGTGAAGGAGCCAGGAGGAGCAGGGAGCAGCGAGGAGGAGACAATGGAGGAGAGGGAGCAAGGGAGGCTGTGGCAGAGGAAGGAGCCAGGGCAGCTGGCAGTTCCGAGTGAGTTGCTGCGTTCCTGCTCTTCTGCCACCGCCCTCCATGGTACCAGCTTGGGGCATCCACAGATCCCGGTGCCAGGCCAAACAATGAGCCTAGGGAGGGTGGAGTTTTAGCCTGGATATTCCCAGCTGTGGGTACATCCCTGGCTATAGAGACGTTGTGATTTACAGGTCACGGGGGTGTAGACCTGCTCGAATTCTGCTGTCCCCTCCCAGGAACACCAGATTTGCACTTTGTGTTTTTGGTGGCTGGATCTCTGTGGTCCCGAAATATCTGTTACTGGAGTGGTTTCAAAGGGTGGCACTTTCTGGGCTGACTCCCAGTCTGAGACAGTTTCTTTCAGGGTGGAAAGGTGCTGGGCTGCTGTTCAAAGCGCTCGGCAGTCTTGCAGACAGCTGCTCTCAGCCCTACAGGAAACATTTGGCTCCTAGAGGCATGGGAAGCCTCTGCTCCAGGGCAGCGAGCTCCAGAGCTGCCAGCAGTGGGTAAGGCATGAGGGCTGGTGATGGAGAGAAACAGTCGGGCTATGGGAGTACCGTATCAGCCAGTAATCTCAGTTTAGTGGGTAAGGTGTGCTCAACTCATCCTGCTCCAGGTGCCGCAGTCGCAAGCTTTCCTGATGGGTACATTCTGCCCTAATCCCTAATTTCATCTTGGTTCCTTGTGAGGAGTAGGTGACACAGCGCAGTCAGGCAATGGGAAACTGTCAGCCTTCTGTCCTCATATTGTTGGTAGGGTTTTTTTTTTGTGTTTTTTTTTTTCCTGTCCTTCATTTGCTGCTCACTTTCAACCATCCTCCTCTGATCTGCATTCTTTGCAGGATTAAAGAACACACTGCAAAGGAGCCTGAGCCACTCCGTTCTACAAGTCACTAGCAATGGAGCAGATGAAGGGATCAGCTGTACTTCTGCTGGAGCTGCTAATTCTGGGGGGGCTGAGAGCAGGAAAGGGCTCTGCTGTCCTGGGCACCCTGGATCTACAAATAGACGAGGAGCAGCCAGCTGGCACCATCATTGGGGACATCAGTGCTGGGCTGCCTCCTGGCACCACTGCCTATATGTATTTTATCTCTGCACAGGAGGGCAGTGGTGTTACCACTGATCTGGAGATAGATGAGAACACAGGTATCATCAAAACAGCCCGTGTCCTGGACCGAGAAACCCGAGACCGATACAGCTTCATTGCTGTTACCCCAGAAGGCATCACAGTAGAAGTGAACATACAAGTGAATGACATCAATGACCATGCTCCAGCCTTTCCCAAACCGCACAGCACTTTCCAGATCCCGGAGCACACACCTATAGGAAGTAGGTTCCCATTGGACCCAGCCTTTGATGCTGACAGTGGCCTGCTCAATACCCAAGGCTATGTGATTAAGGGAGGTAATATGAGGCAGGCTTTCCGCCTGGAAACACGTCGAGGACCCAATGGGGTCCTGTATTTGGATCTGGTGGTCAACAACATCTTGGATCGGGAGAACCGTTCGTCATACTCTCTAGTGCTGGAAGCCTATGATGGTGGCTCTCCTCCCCGGAGCACCCAGATGACCCTGGATGTGTCTATCCAGGATATTAATGACAATGCTCCGACCTTCAACCAGAGCCGCTATCATACACTTATTTCAGAGAACCTGAAGCCTGGCAGCAGCATACTACAAGTCTTTGCCTCTGATGCAGATGAAGGGGACAACGGGGATGTGGTTTATGAGATCAATCGTCGGCAGAGTGATCCTGAGCAGTACTTCACCATCGACTCCCGGACTGGAGTCATCAAGCTCAACAAGGGTCTAGACTATGAAGTAAGGAAGGTGCATGAGCTAGTGGTGCAGGCACGGGATAAGGCCGTCCATCCTGAGATCACCACAGCCTTTGTCACCATTCATGTACGTGACTACAATGACAACCAGCCCACCATGACCATCATCTTCCTCAGTGAAGATGGCTCCCCACAGATATCTGAGGGAGCCCAACCAGGCCAGTATGTGGCACGCATCTCTGTTTCAGACCCAGACTATGGTGAGTACTCCAATGTCAATGTCACCCTGGAGGGAGGGGATGGCAAGTTTGCCCTCACTACCAAGGACAACATCATCTACCTGATCTGTGTAGACCAACTTCTGGATCGGGAAGAAAGAGACTCTTATGATCTGCGGGTAACAGCCACCGACTCAGGAACACCACCGCTCCGGGCAGAATCTGCCTTTGTGCTGCAAGTGATGGATATCAATGACAATCCTCCGCTCTTTGATCAGCAGGAATACAAACAGAGCATTCCCGAGGTTGTGTACCCAGGCAGCTTTGTCCTGCAGGTGACAGCTCGTGACAAGGACCAGGGTCCTAATGGGGAAGTGCATTACAGCATTGTGCATGACCATGACACCCACTCCAGCTGGTTTGCCATTGACCCAGCCACAGGTATCATTACTACTGCTGCTCCGCTGGATTATGAGAAGGATCCTCAGCCCCAGCTGACAGTGCTGGCCATGGACAAGGGAACCCCTGCCCTCTCCTCCTCAGCTGTGGTGCATGTGGCACTGCAGGACGTCAATGACAATGAGCCGGTGTTCAAGAGCAACTTCTACAACGTGTCCTTGAAGGAGAACACCCCTGTTGGGACCTGCTTCCTACAGGTGAGTACAAATATGAGAGGAGCTCAGGGAGGACTATTCTGTGAGAGGGTTGGGACATGTTTGAGGTGCAGTTTCTAGGGCTTATTTGGGCAATGGTTGCACCAGGAATGTCAGAATAGACCTACTTGTGCCCAGTGCAAGTTGGCAGAGGGGTCAGAGCTCTGCTGTCCATTTTCTGCATGTGAGCACCAGTGCAGGTAAGCACTAGTCATGTTACAGGCTGCCCGTTCCTTGTGCCAAGCAGTGTGTTGACCACAGCTGAAACTGGGGGTCGCTGAGCTAGGCATTGCTCACACAAGCGTGAAGCTGCCTTGTGGCCCAAGATACTAGAAATGGGACTCAAGAGCCAGTTTTCGGAGAGGGACTCCTAGCCGGGCTGCTAACTTCTCCCCTCTCCCTTTGAGATCATGAGGTTAAGTTAATCAGTGTTTGTAAGGCTAGTTGTGAATATTAGCATTAATTCTGCATGGTTGGTATGGTTAGATTACCTTGGCAGCAGCAGTTTTGTGGTATTATGTGCTGTACCGGTCTTCACATAGTGAGAGAGAATGGGTGAGGCTTGGAGAGGGGCTGGCCCTCTGGCAAGCTCTGTGGGCCTCCAGTTGTGCCAGTGATGCCAAAGGTGGTGCGTTTCATGTGGAGAGTCCTTGTTGTTTTCCAAGGTAACAAAAGGGGTAAGTGGTGGGTGGCGCCGGCAGTGGGATGGAAGCAGAGAAGGGCACTGCCGAGCAAGGCAGTGTCCAACACATGGATCAGGGTAAGGGTCTCTGTGCTGCTCATCTGGGGCTGTGAAGCCAGGTACTGGCAGGGTGGGGAGTGTGGGGACAGGTATGAGGCGGATGGGTGTGAGGGCATGGGAGCAGGAGGCGGGTGAATGTAGCGGATGGGGATACAGAGTGGGGGCCAAAGATAGGCACAATGGGAAGAGAGTGTGGAGTAGAGGGACGATTGGGATGGGGCAGCTATGTAGTGAGGTGGGGTGGTTCAAGCTGGGAGATGAGGAGGACGATTGCGCACAGGAACATATTCCCCAGAGGGATGAGGAGGGGCTGAGGACAGGGACAGGATGGAGGGTGGGGACAGAGGTGCGAGGGCTCAGGCTGGGGCGGAGGGGCCGCGGGCCCAGGCGCTGCTGGGCTCGGCCGCGGGCCCCCGAAGGGAGGCCCCTCTCCCGCTCTCCGTGCCTTCCTGCTCCGCCGGCTGCTGCGAGGGAGGCGCTCTGGAAATGCAATCGGAGATGGCGGCCGGGCGTCAGGCTGCGGCGGGGCAGGCAGGAGGGAGCTGCAGGGGCTGGGCCGGTGGCCGTGCGGCCGGGCCGGGGGCTGGCGGGGCACGGGGGCAGTGCCGCTCCGCGCAGTGCCGGACAGGAGGCGCTGGCTGAGTGGCCTGCGGCGGCTGGAGCGCTGGCCACGCTCGATGGTCTTGGCCGGGGCCGCGTGTTTCGTTTGGAAGCGGCTGGTCTGGGCTGAGTGCAGGTAACTCCCGCGTGGCCTCGGCACAAAGCAAACAGCTCGCACATCTGCTGCTGCTTCCTCTGCGCCGGGAAACGTGAGAGGATGGGAAAGGAGGCTGGCGAGGCTGCCGGCTCGGCACCTTGCCGCCGCTGCCGCAAGCCAGGCTGGGGCGCCGAGCGGAGCCAGGGAAGAAGCTGCCGCGCTGTGGAGCCGTGGCCAGGCAGCACCGGGAGCTGCAGCATCCCCGCACGGGGGAGACGCCCTCGTCCCTGGGTTCGCCACATCGGAGGTGCTGCCTCCTGCCCCGTGTGCGCTTAGTCTGCCTGACGCTGTCTGTCATCCTGCCTTGGGATGCCAAACCAAAGCACTGCTCATGAGAGACCAGCCCATGGGCAGCACCTCCAGGACCTCATGCCAGGTACAGGGCAGCTTTGAGGTCACAGCAGGGCTTTGATCCTCCGTCAGACCAACACATTTCTAAGCTACAGGCCTCGAGAGGACCAAGGCTGTTTTGTGATGATGACATCTGCTTTCCATGGGCAGGACAGAAAGATGGGCAAAAGAGACGCTTGTGTGGTCCCGAGGGACTTGGTGTGGGGCTGTGTGTCTCCTGCTCCTCCCTGTCCCTGCTGCGAGGTCAGTCTGTGCCCAGTTCATGAACGGAACTCCTGAGCACAACAGGGAAAAAAATCTCACAACCTCTTCTTTACTTCTTACTTGTGTTTATAATGGACTAGGTGTCACAGTAGTGGACCCTATACAGGCACAAAGGACAGGAAATAAGGAACCTGAAGTTCAAGAGGGAAACACCATCAGAGCAGGAGCCAGTGGACATCACAGCAGCAGAAAGCAGAGCAGGAGACAGTCTCTTGCTAGTTATTTCTTCCAGTCTTTGTTTCTCTTTGTGGCAATGAGGATGATGTAGCAGTGTTAGGGCTCCTTAGACCTTATTCAAGTGCTATGGTTACATGCTGCAAAGCGCACTTCTGGTGTAAATTCACCCTGATGGCTCAGGTTTGTTATAAACATTATACTGTATTGATTTTGTACCAGCAAACTGTGTGCATGGGCAGATATTGTCTTTCTAACTTTTCCAACTAAACTGAGTATCGTCTGGCCCCTGGCAGTCAGCATAAAGCACTGGGCTGTGTAAACTCCATGTTGTGGGAACCGGCAGATTTGACAGAAGTGTAGGTGTGATTAGATGGTGGGTTATTGATTCTTACATAGATCCAGTATTAATGCTCTTGGAGCCAGGGCTTATATATCTTCATTGAACTCATACATATAAACATAATTGCTGGGGAAAGAGAACATCGGTAACCAAAAGCGGACCGGGAACATGCCAAATGTACATCTTCATCTTGCAGTTTTGAGGACAAGTCTCCTGAGTTTTGAAGTCTGAGCATGGATTTGTAATTCAGTGGGGTTGGCCGTGCTCATGCACTTCCCTGACTTCCTCTTGGGCAGTGCATTGGAGAGCGAGGCCAGTGCGATGATCCTGGTGCAGGGTGGTGCTGGAGATGCCGCTGCGAGAGGAGCCGAGGGCAGCCGTGTGTGGGGGCAGGAGCAGCACGAGGCAGGATCCAATGCTCCATCTCTGCAGCTCAAGAGTGGCTGGAGGTGGGGAGGACATTGCTCCATGCATGTTTTTTGGGGAGGAGGGATTTAGCATTAACCTATTTTCAGATCTTTGTGTGACATAAACCAGGCTTCCCCCTTCCCAGCAAAGAGAAGAAAAGCTTCCCAAGGCAGGATGAGGAGATGCCTGAGAGCTTGCTGGAAGGGAGGGAGCGCCTCGTGCTTCGGGGAGGGCAGACCACAATGCGGGGGCGCCTGGGGGTACGTGGGGAGCAGGGGTGTGGGGGAGATGCTGGTACATGGGGAGCTTGTGGGGGAGGCGAGCGCTGCTGTTACCGCCAGAAGAGCTGCGCTTGTTCCAAATTCCTGTGAAAGTTATTTCCTTGCGCTGCCAGCAGCCTCCTCCTGGGCTTGGCACAGCAGCCAGCGCCATGATTAATTCAAGTAGCATTTCCCCTGGAGCTGCAGCAGCTTTTCCACTGCAGCCGAGAGGCCCCAGCCCCTCGCGTTCCTCTCCCCCATGCTCCGCTCCTCCCCCAGCCCCCTCAAGGCCTCCCCCCTTCCTCCACCGTGTCCCAGCCCCCTCTCAGCTGCCCCTTCCTTCCCTGTGCTTCGTGTCCTGGCCCCCCAGAGTACCCCTTGTTCCTCAAAGCCCTGCTGCTCCTGCCCCATGCCTGTGTGCTGCCTCCTGAGGTCCAGCCCTGCAAGTGCTCCAGCCCCAACCCGTGCGGCTCCCCTTGCTGACCCCCAGGCTCTCCCCAACCCCTTGGCCCTTCAGCTGCTGCCCTTGCCCCGTCACCCGGCACTTCTGCCCCCACACTGCCCCTTTGTGCTGTTCTGCCCCGTGGGGCCCAGCATCTGCCTGACCTCTCTGGCTGCCCTCGTCCCGCAGGCCCAGCCCCTCCGGCCACTAGACCCGCTCTGCGGTGCTGGAGCGGCCCGCTGGGCTGGATCCCTGCTACCCACAGGGCCCCTTGCACATGTGGCCAGACCCCACCACCTCCCTGCACCTCTGCCGCCTCACTCAGTGCTACCTGCACCTCGCACTGTGCCGGCCAGGCCTCCCCGTCCCACTCTGGTGCCCTCCAGTTCCTCACGGAGCACTGGTCTCCGCTCTACGAGGGGCTGGCGTGCGCCTCGCGCCTCGCTTGCCTGGGCTCCACTGCCGCCGTGGCGCTGGGCTCTGCGTGGGTGGCAGGGTGTCACTATCCCAGGCTCTAGTGGCAGCTGGCAGCCTTCTCCATGACCAGCCTCATCCTCCTGCCCACGTCCGTGTGCACACGACTTGCCTCCTCGCTCCTGGAGACACCCGTGCCCTTCTCTGCCTTTGCGCCCTCGTGGAGAGCGACTGGAGGCCCCAGGCCCCTATTCCTGAGCACCCAGGTGGCGAGTGCCAGCCCCACATCCTAGCCAGCCTTGCTGGAGCCGCAAGGACACTTCCCCAGGCAGTGCATCCCGCTGCCCTGGGGCTGCAAGGACACTTCTCCAAGCAGTGCTTCCCGCTGCCCTGGGGCTGCCAGGACACTTCCCCAGGCAGTGCTTCCCGCTGCCCAGGAGCCGCAAGGACACTTCCCCAGGCAGTGTTTCCCGCTGCCCTGGAGCCGCAAGGACACTTCCCCAGGCAGTGCTTCCCGCTGCCCTGGGGCCTGGCCTTGCTCTGCCACGCGTGCGGGACGCTCTTCAGGGCTGAGCACTGCCCCAGCACCTCCCTCAGGGCCCGGCCGGTCTGGCGGCTAACGCAGCTTGGGGAGCAGCAGAGCTCCCGAAATAGCGTCCGCGGCCACTGCCGCTGCTTGGGGCTGGTCAGCAGCCGTGCCAGGGCTGGGGAGGGCAGGACGCCTGGCACGCGCTCAGGCGAAGGGAGCCGTGCGTGGGATCGGTGACCACACTGGCGCCAGCCTCCCCTCCTCTCCCACCAAGAGCCGTCACTGTGAGGGGCGGGAGCGCAGAGACAGATGTTTGCCAAAGCCGCAGTGAACATGTGCGTTGCAGAGATCCAGCAGGGGCAGGGCTCCAGATGAGCTCCCTGCCTGCAACTGTTCCCGCTGGAGATGCAGAGGAAGGCCAGGGAGCAGAGCCCCGAGCTGCTGGGCAGCTCTCTGTCCTTCCCCACGCTGTAGCCTGTGTGCAGAAAGCGCCTGGCACAGCCACAGAGTCGACATGGTGATGTTCGGGCTCTTTGGTGTAGCCTTCTGGACGGGTCTGCAGGAAGAAACCTTCACTCCTATGGGGTGATGTAGCTGAGAGCTCAGTATGGGGCTTTGTTTCTTTGTCCATCTGCCCTGGGAGATCCAGGAGCCTTGGGACCCTTCCCTTTTGCTCCCTGTCCTGCCAGGGCCTGGGAACATGGGGCAAAATGACAAAGTCTTAAGAGCCTGATGCCTGTCTGATGCCTGTCTTTGTCCTCCCACGCCTCCTTGCAGTGGGGAGGGACATGTGTGCAGTGCTGACCCTCCCTCCTCCACTGCACCGAGGGCTCCTTGCAGTTTTTGCTGTGTCTCCTTCCTCCATACCCCCAGGATACTTTGCTGCTGCTCTCTGCCATTTGCTTCTGCTCTACTTGAGCTGCAGCAGTCCTGCGCTGTGCCCGTGGGCCCAGCTGCGTGGCTGCATGGCGCACGAGGACGGTCTCCTGCCAGAGCTCCGTGCTGTGCGAGGAAGGGGCAGACCCTGCTGTGCAGGACTGGCAGTGCTGCTCGCAGGGCTGGCTCTGCACAGTGCCTCTCAGCAGCACTGGAGCTGAGGGGGCAGGCTGGAGGCTCAGCAGGGTCCCTGGAGGTCAGTGGCATTTTTAGCATCAGCCACCATAAATGTGAATGTGTTTGTGCGTGTAATGCAGCCTCTGCCCGCCTCATGCCCCTGTGCGTGTCCTGGCCAGGGAGCACCACACATAGAATCACAGAATCACAGAATCTATAAGGTTGGAAGGGACCTCTACAGATCATCTAGTCCAACCTTCCCGCTCCAGC
>JAUBOD010000461.1:48813-70440 GCA_032353885.1 Nothura maculosa | reverse complement strand
TCGGCTTTCCTCTCTTTGCCATTAGGTTTTATTTTACCTTTTTAAATCCAAATGTCTTCCTTTATTTATAAAAGTAACAATTTCCCAGTGGGAGGCTAGGGTCAAGCGACAGCAACACATAAGCACGGGGATATGGAGGTACTACAGGGTTCTGTTGCATCCCTGGCAAAGGAGATGCTGGGAATTAGTGTCTGGACCTTGAAACTGGAGATATCAGATGGGATAAAGATAACGAATCACTGGTCAAGTAGCTTGAAGTGGAAGAGGCCAAGAAGGACAGACTAGATTTTTCCCAACTTTTTTTTTTCCCCAGATGCCATTCATAACCATTCTGAAAGATCTCACGTAGCTCCACATATTGGTCTGGTACTGGGTGGCTAATTGCATCAGGCTTTTAGAAAGAACTCAGATTTAATAATTTTAATTCACTTTTTAATGTTGACCCTATCCCCCCAACGTTACTTGTGCTTCCATCCAAGATGCACATTCCTGGAGGCTGGAGAAAATGGGGAAATGCAGCTTCCCCTCCCTCACCGTTAGGTCCTTAAGCTTGGCTTTAGGATGTGATGGAGGCTACTGAGGGAAATTGAGTTAGAACACAAACAACCTATTTTTTTTTTCCCTTTTTTTCCTTTATTGAAGTCTACTTTTGCCTAAACAAGGAAAATATCATCTACTGAAATATGTTAATGCAAGTAGACACGGTATTAAAAATGGAATCAGATAAAATGATGCCACACAGAGAAGACTTGCTGTGTTTCCTGTGAGTGTAGGTAGCATCCAAAGACTTTTCTTTTTAATAAATGGAATTTCGCTGCTGTGCTCGCTGTGTTTTTGTTCTTTTTTCTTTGTTTTGTTATCTTTTTGAAAGATAACTGTACTCTGAATTGCAGTTGTTGTCCAGACTTCATATATATTTAAGTAAATATATAACTGTATTCTCAAATTCTGTCCCGCTAGACTTGTTATTAATTCACTCTATGCTCTGATGTACATGTTAGGCTCGTTATGTCAAGCAGCTTTATCATCCTGTGCAGCAAATTCACATTCCTTAATGCTCTTTCAGTGTCTAAGCAATACCCCGCCTCTGACCGACTATTTCCTGGAAGATAGATATGAAGCTGAAATAAATCAGGACAATCCTCTGGGAATGAGAGGTGAAATTGCAGAAGCCTACGCAGAGCTCATCAAACAGATGTGGTCTGGGAGACAGTCCCACGTGGCCCCACGTCTTTTTAAAGTAAGTACCCAGTGTTCTAGTAACACAGGTTTGTGGCAGGAAAACAAAACAAATAAAAAACTAAGAACAGCTGACTGAATAATATCTTATTCCAGAATTGATTACTATTCCTCAACGCTATGCATCTTATTTAGTATATGGCTTTCTGGCCTTCTACGTGCATCTAGGGACTGTTGGCAGGTGGGTCCAAATGATGGTTATTAGGAAACTAGGCCAGATGAATTGTTGGATGCAAATTTGACATCTTGTCAAACTTGTTGAAAAGGTGAGCGAGCCATAATTACAAACGGAATCCGAAAGTGGAGGGCAAAGTGCATCTGTATCACACAAGACTTTAACTGTGCTTTTGCTTTAATAAAGATGCACCCAAGCAGATCGAAATAGACGCATCGGGGAAAAATATTAAAACTTTGTTTCCCTCTTGCTCTCTTGTAAAATGGGGAAGCAGGCTTCTCAAAAGTATGAAACAAGCAGTGCTTATCCTGCAGCTGCTCCTAAGGCTTTGCCTGCTGTGGGTGTGAAACTGAGAGAGTGGATGTTTCTCAGACCTCTGGAGCAAGTGTTATGGGCTGCAAAAGTCCATTCTCCCTAGGGCAACAAGATATTGCTTAACTTCTGCACCTTGGAAGCATCTTGCACCACTACTTAAATTATTCTGTAAACCTCTGTTCAGAGGAATTGTAGTGAACCTCAGTAAAAATGTCTTCAAATGGAAAGTTTTTGTTTACAAGTGGAATAAATTTAACATTTCTTAGGACACGCTGCTTTTGTTTCTCTTTTTCTAACGACTGTTGCTGCTCAGTGACAGCATTAACTTTAATAAAACAGCCTTCCAGTTTGGGTTCTCTTGCAGTCCCCCTCCCAAGTGCTTTACATGTACACAGAGTAGCTCCATAGCCTTTTGGACAGGGGGAAAATGAGTGATGGCAGATGAATCTGCCATCTTGAGAAGAATCTGCTCACTTGAGCAGATGAATCCCTTCAGGTCATTACTTTATTCCTGTGGGATCCTTTCTGTTACTTTCTGGGAGCAAGAATACTTTAAGTGACACTGTTTCAGGATGACACTCATTGCACAAAACGACTTAAGCGGTGTTTGCATGAGCTGACTATCACAACTCAGACCAACGTTACACTCCTTAGGTTCACATTTCTATTTCTATAGTAGTTCAAGACTGCTGAAACTGTTCTCAATTTTAGTTTGAATCCCCTTGCAGAAGACATTTGTGAACTAGCACAAGTGTTTGGAGCCTCACAGTCCACCTACTCCAGGTATTATTTTTTAGCACCTCTGCACTTGGGTTACTGCCAGGCTTCTGGGAAAGCTAAAGGTACAAAACATTGGTAGGTTTTTGGGGGGATGCTTCTTTTCAGGTATCTAAACTGATGGTTGTAGCTCGAGTCTCGAGCATCACAGTGCTAGATGCTTTCTTCCCTCCCAACATGTGGGAAAAAGGAGGAATACTTGTGAGAACTCTCATGACATCCTTATTGGCCACTACTAGTGTTTAGTAACATAGTGTTGATCTCTGCGAAAGCCACGATGTGACTGTTTGCCTTATTCCATTGTCTTTTACGCCCAGCTAATCCCTCCCTCCTCCTAACTCTTGCATCATGTTTTAGACACAGGTTGGCCGTTTTGCTCCTCAGTTTTCAGGATATCAGCAGCAAGATTCCCAGGAGCTCTTGGCTTTTCTTCTAGATGGCTTACATGAAGACTTGAATAGAGTGAAGAAGAAGCCCTACTTGGAGCTGAAGGATGCCAATGGCAGACCTGATTCGGTAGGTGCTCTTTACTTGAGTGCAACCTTGGCTTCTAAGAGGGTAGAATTGAGTTTTGCTCACACTTCCTGCCCTCTTTGCTCCCCATGGGCCACCCAGACATCCTTCCTGCAAGACAGTGCAGCTGGAAGGGGAGAACCCTGCCACACTTTGCAGCCTCTGTGGTTCTTCATGGCCCCTTGTGCCACAGAGTTGTTGTATGATGCATCAGAGCAGAGAATCTCTCTTGCTCTGGTGTGCAGGAAGATGTGCTGGTAGAGTGGACACTGGGAAGAAGGAAGTTGGTCTTTGACCTGCTGACAAACACAGAAGCCCACGTAAATATATTGGAGATAGGGGAAGATGCAGGAACATCAGAAAGCCACGTGGTATCATGGTTTTGAGGTGTGCATCACCTCATCACTGATAATAACTTGGTGGTTTTGTCTTTTCATGCTTGATGGAACCCATGCGACAACAACCCAAGTAGAATATTAACTTCTGAGAAACTGCAGAGCACTGTGGGCTGCAGAGATCTGTGCCCAGCGTGCCTGCCTTTTATTCAGTTCCTTCCCCTTCCCATCAATGCAAGTGCACATTTCTTGCCCTGCACCTGCAGCACTGCAGGAGCTAATAACTCTTCACATCCTTGCTAATTACGCTCCCATTGGACTGTATGTCTGTGTATATGGCATTGCCATATACACACACACACACACACCTATCTATAAATAAATATGATGTTGAACTGTGAACTGAAAATATTGTTTTGATTAGTGCTTCTAAACACATTAAATAGAGTACCAATTTGCAGGTGTTTGTGGTGAGTAGAAGGCATTTAAAATCATATTATGGAAGTCCTAAGACTGACATTTATGAGAACAAACTGACTTTTGTTTTTTCTTTTCCTTTTCATAGGTGGTGGCAAAAGAGGCCTGGGAGAATCATAGACTGAGAAATGACTCTATCATTGTGGATATTTTCCATGGCCTTTTCAAGTCTACTCTTGTTTGTCCTAAATGCTCCAAGATTTCCGTGACGTTTGACCCCTTCTGTTATTTAACCCTCCCGTTGCCCTTGAGAAGAGATCGTCTTATGGAAGTTACTCTAGTATATGCAGACCCACAGCAGAGACCTGTCCAGGTGAGGCCCCCCTAGAACATGAATCTCAGTCATCTCAGGCTCCTTCTCCTAGGTCTTATTTCAAGACCAAGGCTTTTCCAGTAACTAGCAGGTCTGGTGTGGGAAGAAAGGGCAATTTTTTAACTTTTAACTTGGAATTGAGCCTATAAAATCAAGTGACCCCGAAAAATCTCCGTCCATTAGACTAGGATCATGAACTGAAGGTGATTTATCTGTTCCTATGCTGAGCTTTGCCATATCATATACTGCTTCATGAAAGCTGTAATGTGTTGGCACAGTTATATTTACATCTGGTGCCTTGGGAAACATCAAGGTGAAACATGTGGGAATGGCAGGGACCTTTCAGTGTCAAAACAAAATGATAGAGAATCTCTTGCAAAAACTCAGATAACCTTATGCTTGCCACATGCAGTAAGGAAAGCACTGCTATTGCCCCTACTTTAAGGTAGAACCAAAATGCAGAGGGCATTGAGATGTGGCCTGTAAATTCAGGGCTTCCATTTGCTTATTTTCTCCCTAGCTTGCTTTTGTATTGCCTGCTATAAACCTGACTGTATTTTTGTTCCTAGTACCGGGTGGTGGTGCCAATGATGGGGGCCGTTTCAGACCTGTGTGAATCGCTCTCCAAACTCTCCGGGGTTCCTGCAGAAAATGTGAGGTTAAACACAGCATAATCCCTTGGGTAAATGTGTGTGACTTACGAAGCCTTTGGTTTGACTTTTAGGTGGAGGATAAGCAGAAAGTAATGAAGTATTAGCAAAGACATGGGTTTTAGTGCTGCTCCTTAGTTGCATGAAAAACATCTCTATTCGTTTTAACACTTAAACCTTGTTGGTGGAATTTGGGCTGTTTCCATGAGGCTGACTTGCAAGTTTGGACAATTTCATCTCTATAACCTCAACCTGTTGTTTGCCTTGTTTTTCTGATCCATTTTAATGAATACAGCTGATCAGCTCCTGGTTGCCATTAAAGAAAACATCCTCGCTCTCTTTGGTGAAAATTCTGCCAAAGAAGAAATAAGAAACCTATTTGAATTTGAAGTTAGTTTGCCTAAGCTGCCTAAACTCTTAGTGTAATCTCTTTGCAAATATCATTTGCTGTTCTAGATGGTGGTGACAGACGTGTATAATCATCGGTTCCACAAAATCTTCCAAATGGATGAAGGTTTAAATCATATCATGCCAAAAGACGACATTTTTGTGTGAGTAAAGTGCAAAGCTGCCGTGGTGTGAAGAGTGCTGCAGAATGCTTGCTTGGGTTTCAGTGTATAAAACCTGAATCTTTCTTTTTCCTCAAAACCTAAGGCTTCCCTTACACCCTTTCCAATAGCTCTCCTACTCTTGTGTCTTATGCCTCTATCCTGACTGTGTTTGTGAGCCCAGAGGTGCTCTACACATGTGTGCACCTCTCCTAGCAGCAGAGCAGCCCGTGCAATGTCTGGTAGGTGTTTTCCTAACAGAAAGGAAGTCCTGGCTCCTGGTGACACCATTTCATGACCATTTCATGATGACCCTGATGACTTTTCATGTGCTGCAAATCAGCCAAAGGCCTTGGAGTTGGTTATTAGTGTAACGTGAGGTTGGAGCTGTTGCACTCTGCCTCTCATGCCATCCAGCTTGTTATTATTGCACTGAGCTAACTGACTCTGAGGGTTTTGTTAGACTCTTGAGTGGTGCTCCTGCTCTTTGCATGTCCTTGTAAGGATAAGTAGACCTGCTTCAGGGGGTCCTAGAGACTTCTAAGTCAAGAATTTGTTTGTGCTTGGTGTACAAGATGACTCAAGTCACCTGCAAAAGTGGGAGGAGAACAAAAATGTTGCTTTTCTGTTGCAGCTGAAAGGCTAATGTACTGGATGGAAACATCAACTTTGGAGGTTAATGAACCTGGAACTCGGAAAGTCAAATCTAGACCTTCCGTGGTCCAGTCTCTCACTTCTTCTGACAATATTCCAGTGTGCAAGTGCTGTTTCTATAAAATTGCTGCAGTGTGAAGTCCTGCACGAGGATGCTGTGGTGCTGGGTGTGCGTTTTGCTTGCAGGGTGCTGGGACACCTTGCTCAGTGCTCCTGGGCCGTGCCAGACATTGCAGCCTCATTGCTGACATGTAGCACCTTGAGTTTCCTCAATGCTCTCATCACAGCAGTTGATTTATTTGGCTATAAGTAAGGTTGTGGCCAGGTAGGATGCTATGGAAGGGCATTTGGCTTCTCTGAAGACCATTTTGCCAGAATATTCCCAAGTCATGGTAAGCAAATCTCTCTTCAAAGCAAATAAATGTGGAAGAGGAAGAAACATGATGCTCAGATGACCTTTCCTTGAGTACAACTTGCAAACACAGTCACCACTTTCCTTTTCTATATTTCTAAGTGGAGATGGGCCGATGCTGTGAATCTAACCACTGAACTGAGCTGGATTAAACACAGTCTTGCAAGAAGGAGAAGAGGGAGCAGGAAGAAACTTCATTAATCCTCCTTTTTTTCCCACGTAAGGGACTGGACCTTGTGTGGACGACCCCCTTGGCTGATGTGGCCAAGAAGATCCTGCCCAAAGTTGTATTTTCACGTAGCTCAAAAGCAACATCTTCCTCTTAAGAAGAGAGTCTTGTTTCAAACACAACTGAGATGTGTGTTCAGAAAGAGAGTGAATCCATCATTACTTTTAACACAGACAATTGGGTCTTTGAAGGAGTGATATAAATAACATGCAGGTTTTAAACAGATGAAAACAGGGTGACTTTAAGGTCTGGTGTTTGCTGAGATGGATGGGAGAGGTTAGATGAGCAGTCCGTTGGTTTGGGGTTGAGATCACAAGTCAAGAAGCTGGGATCTGAGTGCGTCTTGAGCTCCTTTGTGCGGCGCAGCCTGAATCATCCTTTAGTTTTTCTTTCCTTTTCAGCCAGCTGTTTCTTGCTGGCTGAGTCTGAGCTGAGCAGGCCGTGAGAATGTAGTGGCACTAGCAGAAATCTAGACCACCTTTAAAAAATCAAAGGGCTCAGCTGAAGTGAGGAGTTGCCATCCTCATTGGCTGTTCATTAACTTCAGCGTATTCCTGCTGTTGTTGGTTTGAAAATGTTCAACCTTTTTAATGAGTACCCTGCGTGTTTCTGGAATCTGCAATAAGAAATAGTGGGTTTATTTAGTCTTTTGCAATGTGTGTTTTTAACTTTTCCTCCTATTTAGGAGTCTCTGCTGTTGTGTGTAAATCAAGACTCATCAAGTTGAAACTATCCCATGCATTTCTTCTAAGCTTTCCGAATCTTAAATTATAAGGCTCTAAGAATTACCCGAGTTGCATTTTGGAGGGGATCATTTTGTCGCTTTGAGCTTAGTACATTGGTGCTAAAGCTGCCACACACCTAGAATCATAATGTATATATATATATTTTTAATTTCTACTGACTTTGGAAGTTGTTTCTTATCAAGAGCAGACTCGATGCCGTGCAGGGTGTCTCTGCTTTCTCCTCCTTGCAGGACAGATATTTTTAATGCTTGCCACAGGTAGTAGGGCCTCACTTAGAGTCCCACCACTGATGGTAGCAGCTGCTGCCCTGGCCCTTGTCTCAAATAATCTGCTTAATAGAGAAGCACCTGCAGTTTTACCTGGCCCCTTACAGCTGCTTTGTCTTCAGGGCCTGGACTCGAGCACTGAAGCTGGACACTGATTTTCCCTGTGCAGCAGGGAACAGCTCTCTCCGCTCCCGTTCTGCTCCGTGTTTAAATTCCTACTTCCAACCTAACTTTTATTTAACTTTTATTCCTCGAATTTCCTTTTTATTGTGTTTTAAGCCTGAAAACGTGGGCTGTGCTCATCTCATGTGCTAGGTGAGTAACCAAAGCAGGTAGCGTTGCGTCTGCGTTGGGCTGGGATAACGCCGGAGCTGGAAAAGAAGCTGGACCAGGACACGGATCAGCATTAAAATAACAATTAAATTGGGGGGACGGCTCAGAAACGATGACCAGGGCTTCTTCCCAGGCCTTTCTTGCACATTCCCGGGTGTTCTCAGGCACATCTTCAAAACCTGCTTGGACGCAGCCTGTGCCACCTGCTCTAGGTGACTCCTGCAGGGGAGTTGGACTAGCTGAGCTCTGAAGGGCCCTTCCAGCATTAAGGGTTCGATGATTCTGTGGTTGGGATTTATTGATTCTGTGGGTGGGATTTATTGTCCTTTGGAAGACCCTCCGTAATGTGTCACCAAAGAGTCATGATGAAATATTAAGAAATATTTATTTTCCTTGAAGTCACTGAGCACGATCTAAGCGCCTGTTGAAGAGTATTTTTGTTCTTTGTAGCTCTGCATCCATATATGTGTTTAGCTGGAGTGACATTCTCTGTCAGATCCATGGAGTTGAGGGATGCATCCCTATTTAATTGTGCTGTGTATCGCTTTGGGAAAGAAATTTACCTTTTATTACCAAAGGAGCAGAGCTGCTGTCTATGAGAAAACATTCCTGTTTCGTGGTGTGCAGTATTTTCACCTGAAATTCCCAGTTTAAAACCCCCTCCTGCTACACAAATCTAAGCTAAATCTATCAAACCGTTCTTATTATATTTAGTTATGACAGTGGTAGTGCCACCAAAAAAGACTTCTAAAAAGAAGTTTTTAGGTAGTTTGGTTGAGCTGAGAAGATAGGAATTCTTGCCATTTTTTTATCATTTAATTGCTTCATATAGTGAGATCAGTTTCTGTTCATCTGCATAATAGCAAAGATGGATCTGTAATATTTTATCTTTGTTACAAATTGAAGAGAAAAACTGTTTGTGGATGTGGTGCCCATAGGGCAGCAAGTCTCAGGAAGAGAGAGGAAAAAGGCTGGAAAAGTGACCTGAAGACAGACAGTTGTTATTCCTGGTATCTTCTGCAAGGTAACTTCTTAGCTACTGGCTGTTAACCTAGAAGTAATTCTGGAAGCATTTAACATCTAGTCATGAAATGCAAGTCATCTTATGACTAAGACCGTGGCCTCACTGTGTTAAATGGAAAATATCTTATTTAAAATCCTGTATTTAAATTAACACAAGATGCCTAAAGATATTACTAGTGCAAATCACTAAGTTAGACTCTTTCCTAATTCATATTTTTTCCCTCTCTGCAGCTTTTGGTCCTTCTTAGATCCAAATCACTGTTGGTTCTTTATGGCAATGCCCAGTTTTAGAGCTCCTAATTTTCAGGTTGTAATGCTTATATCTCATTATTTTAAAATAATTGAAGTTAGAATGACAATGCTGCTTTTCTTGGCTAGAAACCAAGGCAAAACTGAGCAATTCAGTATATATTTTAATCAGTATGACCTATTCAGAAAGAGGTTTCTCGTGTGTACATTCCTCATTCATCTCCATTTATTGCTGGGCTTCATCTCTTCTGCATGGCATTGATTCCCTTTCTGAACTGGAGACCAATTTGATCAAATTGCTCTCTTTTCCAAATGCTTTTCCTGACGTGGAAGCTCAGGCTGTCATCTCCAAGTTGCATGATTTTATGAGTGAAATCAGTTGTTGAAATGTCCCTGAAGCTTCAGAGCCTTTTGAGGACTTGACCTTGGCAACTGCACTTCCATACCCCTCTCGGCCTTGCCTTAAGCTGGATCAGGACCAACGAGTTTTAAGGTTGGCCTCTTCTAATCTCTTATCCAAGTTTATTTGGGTGAAAACAGCAGCCAGACGTGAGTCTGCATAGAAGAAAAATCTCTCTTCTCAACAGACTCCTGCCTTAAATTGTTATGTGCAACCTGTAATCTTGGTCACAAATTCAAGGAGGAATCGGATCCCCTAGAAGGTTTGAGCCCTGCCGGGATGGTGAATTCCCTACAAAACGCTTGATTCCTCAGTGCTGCAGGGAATTGTACAGCACGGAGAACAGGAGTGATGCAGCTAGGATGAATTTTTTGGCTTTGCTCGTAGCTCTTGGACAAGGGGCAGGATGTGCAGGAATGGACCCATTAGCCTGAGCTGTACCATTGCCAGAACCCAACGGGTGCTTGTTGTTTGTGAGAAATGCAGCAAAGGAGAAAGTTGAAATAATCTCTGTATACATAGTTTGAAATGATTTCAGCAGTTTAAAAAGCTGCATTTTTCTGTTCTCAGTGTAGAGACATCATGAAGTTTATGCTAGTTTTCCTTTCTGGACATGTGGAACAGAGATGTGAGTTGTGAATTATCATAACAACGTGTTGGGAAATCCAGAGCCTTTGGGTGAGAAAGGCAAAATCCCATTGCACTTGATTGAGAATTTAAGCCAAATGGTCAGTAATAAACAATTTTTGGTATTGAGTTGTAAGCTGTATTTTCTGCTTCAGCAAATTCCAACTTGCTGATTACCTGAGGTGCTCTCTGCTAATAAGGTCTCTAAAATGGGACAAAAAATGTCAGTGTTTCTTGAGCTTCTTGGGTTTGAAGTGATTTCGTTCTCCCATGCATCTCATAGGAACCTCTCTGGTCTGCACAGCAGAACAAAACCAAGCCCTGTCTTTCTTCCCCAGTCACTGTCATAGGAGGAGCAATTTGGGACCACAAATCTGAGCCCTTTCTTTCCTAGAACCTCCCACTCCTCACCTTTCCCCCTTGACAGGCTTGGAAATATCCTGTAGTACAGCTGTTGGCTTTGTTAATAATTAGCATCAGGGACGAGGCAGTGAAATATTGAGGTCAAGGACTCGGATATGAGGCTTACAGCGTGACAAGTAGGGCAGTGCAGCCATGGGGCAATGGGAGGAACTCCCTTCTCCCAGGAATCACGCGTTCTCCCCGGCACAGCCGTGTGTTGTGCCCCTGGATCATAGAATCACAGGTTCTTCAAGGTTGGAAGGACAGGGAAAGCAGTGGCATCTCGTCAGCCAGTGGCATCCTTAAAGGTGGCCTGCAAATCAATTTGACCAACGGACTTCAGCGTTGCTGCTGAGCGCCCTCACTCTCCAGGCTAAGCAGGGCCCCCCCGTTCAGCACGTAACCACAAGCTTGCTATTTCTTTTCCTTAGGTCCCATGAAGTCCAGCCCCACTAGGACCTCCGGCTCCCGCTCCGGTGCAACACCCCAGCAGGCACCATGATGGTGATATCACATCACCCAGGGATCCTGCTGGAGCTCGGAGCCGGCCTACAAGGGCTCAGGTAAGTACCCTTTGCACAAACCAGCTCTGCTGCCCAATGCTGCCAGGGGATCTTCCTTTCTTCCTTTCTTTCTTAGTCCTTAAGGCCTAAGAAGAAAAATGTCCTTGCTGCGTGCAGATACCCCTGTTGTCTTAGCCTGGCTAATGGGGGCACATTATATTATATGCCTGTTGCTGAAGTTCATGGAAATTGGACAAATTGATTTGCAGGTCACCTTTAACTCACAAAGAGGTGCATATTTGGAGAAAAGATACAGCTCATTGTATGAACTTACATTTTCTTTGACAACATGCTGTGCTTTGTGGTTAGAGGAGGGTAGGCTCTTGGAAACCATGTCTGACTGCAGCAGTAGCAGGTTTGGTACCAGCACTGGGGCTCCAAGAGTGACTATGCCATGTTAGATGGCTCAGCAACCCTCTAGTGCAGTAGTGTTACAGCAAATATTGGAGATCATGACCTCCTCTAGCAGGCTGATAGGGGAACTTGTCCTCCCTTGTGCAAACTGGGATTTCCTCGTTTGAAAGGAGACCTTCTATCACATAGAAGATGGACTTGTCCTCCTTGTCTTCAAGAAAACTTCTACACTTGTCTTCAGAAACAGACTTGCTGGTTGAAATCCCTTGCTCTATTTAATCCTTCTCCTTCCCAGGACTCTCACAAAATCCAGTGACAAATTTCTCCGAGGAAAGCACTTTGTTGCATTTCGAGTTTCCAGTCTCCTCGTTTACTTGATGGGTGTTTATTCCAGTAGCACAGCAGTAGAGAGCATGGCCATTTCCTTGAACAAATCTGACTGTGCAGCACTCTGAACCATTTTTTTCCAGGTGTCTGTTCATTCTTAGTGCAAACTTCTTAATTTGCTGGAATTAGATAGTTGTGTTTCTTTCTGAGTTAGTGTGTAGCAGTAGCCTTGTTCTCATGTGTCTGTGTTACTGGCTTCTACAGCAGCGTGTTATGTTTTTTCCTAGACTGAGTTTCTTGATACTGACCTGTAACCTACAGGGTCTTTCCTGGCTTGGTTTTCCATTTACATCCCAGCACTTTGGAAGGAATATTGGAATAACCTGTAGCGTCTGTATTAGCTTGGCACTTAGCTCGGAGTATTCTGGGCTTTCAGTGTCCTTTCACCCAGCTCTGCTGGGGCTTTCTGTGCTTCTTCTAATAGCACCCTAGCAAGCTGAATTTTCTCTCTTGAAATTTTGCAGCTTCACTGCCTCCTTTCTGAATAGTCACGACGGACCTGAAGCCTTCGTGGAGCTGTTTTGTTAGGATGAAGACTAGTCAGGTCATGCCCGCTTTAATATTACTTGGTAGGCAGGCATTGAAAAGTTGATGTGAGCTCTAGGAGCTCCTGGTCGAGATCAGGGCGGTGGCGGATGAGTCGGTGACTCTAAGCAACACGGTTCCAAAAGAAAGCCTAATGCAGCCTCATCGTTATTTCTCTCATTTTAATCATGTTATATGGTACAGAAGTACAGTTTATTGTGCAGTAATTCCAAGTATTAGTTCCACCAGCTTCCTTAAACTGTAGATACAGATTATTTTTTACCTTATTTTTTATTTTTTAGAATATCTTAGGATTGCAGCATGCTGGCGTGCCAAGGTTATTGGTGCTGGATGACACGTTAGGGAAATACTTTTTCTATTCCAGCTGTTCCGTCGCACAGAGAAGGTCTTGGTGGGAGCTGCGTGAGAGCCAGTGGGGGCTGCTTGAGCCCCTGCTGTCCAAGCAATGTAGCTGATCATGAGTACGTGGAGCAGCGCGTGCGTCTTGGCCCCATTTGCTTCTGCAGAAGTCAACTCAGGTCTCACAGGACCTGAAGCTAATCCTGGATGATATTCTGGGACTCAGGGTGGTCTTACTGGAAGTAACAAACTAGTTGAACTTCTCGTGGTGCCCTTTCTGGGGAACCTTTAGAAGGTGCAAGCTGAATCTGTTGCTGTTGTCTAGGCAGAGGAAGCCTTAGCACTGGTTTGTATTGGGCTCCCATAGGCTAACTCTGACCTCCAAAGGTGCCACTGGGTTGGGATGAGGCTTTTTAGGAGGATATTCTGCTCCAAGGCAATTGTTGTCTTCCAGATTGTCTCCTGGCATGTTGCTTTCCTTGGGCTTTCTGTGAAAGAGATGGTTCCAAACTAGTGGTTTTCTGAAGTGTTGGTTGATCAGGGATACAACCGTGGCCGTAAACAGTACAGGAGGCTGGGGAATGTGAGGAGCTTTTGACAGGATTTCGTGGGGGAACTTGGGAAGTGCACCAGGTATCTTTAATGACACTTTGTTCTGGTTGGAATGGAGTTGTTGGGAATGTTTTGTGAAAGGAATAATGACAAAATGGATGCAAATGAGGAGCTGGGGACAGGTGAAAGTTCCTGACAGGAGCGTATCCTGTGCTATAGTGAGGATGGTTTGTGGAGCTGCTGTGTTTGTGTGGAAGTGTAAAAACCCCTTTTGCCCTTCCAAAGTGTTGGGAGAGCTTTGGAGCAAGTTCATGTTGCTGCTGCCTGCTGTGTTTGGGGATGTAAGTAATGGTCCTGCTCTCTTTAAAACAGGTATGAAGTTTGCAAGCCAGGCGAGGATGGCTCCGAATATGTTACCCTCTCCATTTATTTTCGGGAAAAAACAGTGAGGCAGTCCAGCAACACTTCAGGAACCGTGCTCTTTGGTCAGCCCCTATTAATATCTGTGCTGAAACACAAGCTCACTGTGGATCACTTGTACAGCGTGGTTTTGGAGCAGATCAGGTAAGGCATTTCTGCAACTGAATCTCGTGCCAAGTGCTGGTGTTGACTCCTGCAGTTGTGCTGCAATAGGATTGTGCCCTCTTTCTCAAAGGCAGGAATTTTTGCGTGTGGAATATCACTCACATTTGGGTTACAGTACTGCCTAGAGGCACTATGGATATTTTAAGGCCTTGGGCTGCTGGGCTCTGTAAAAGCAGGTGATGAGATGCTGTTGGTTTGGATGGTCACGGGGAAGGTTTCACATTGCAAGAGATTGAGAGCAGAGCTTGGGCTGTGTATTCTAGCATTCAGACTAAGATTCAATCCAGTGGGCCCACACCTTTGCACCACACCACAATTCTATATAAATTTTTCCCATTCCATGTGCTGCCAGCAGAGGCTGGCACACGCATTGGAACAGCATAAGCAGAGTTGTCCTTGGCAGGAGGTCCTGTGTGACAGCACTTGGCCTCTAAAAGAGGCTGGGTAAAAGAATTCTGCTTTGTTGTGGGGAGCTAGTGAGGACTGTTACCACTCCCAGTGGAGAAGATGCAGTTTCTGTTGTGTAGAGCAGCAGTGTGTGATAAAAGTGTCCCCCTTTTCAGCCGCTACGTGAAACTCCCTTTGGCAGAAGAATATTCCCCATCGTGTCCAGACAGAGCAACCTGCAATGGCTCCAGTGGTGTGGCTGAAGGTAAAATCCTTTCACAAATCTCTTGAAGTCTCAAGATGTTATTAGTCTTTAATTTGCACTGGATGTAGGATAGATTTAAGCTATAGTAGATTTTTTTCATTATTATTATTTCTGCAAAATCATTAAACTGCATAGTTGCAAGTTATTGTGCAGTTATTGTATCCCTTGTGGTACAAGTTATGGTAGCACAGGGATTTTAGACCATTTTCCTTTTAAGAGATACCAGAGAGGTGAGCAAAGAGTAGTTAGACAACAAAACTTGTGCCTTAATCTTCACCCTTGTTAATAAATCCTTGTTTCTCTGTCATGTATTTGGGAGCCTCCATCTATACTGCACTCCCTTAGTATCCTTTTTGATAAGACTGCTCCCCTAGCTCACCAGATGATCTCTGGAGAAATCACTGCATTCAGCCCAAGCTTATCAATCTGAACTTTTCAGTGAAGCCTTTAATGTTGTACTCGTCTTAAATCTTGATAGGTGACATTGAAGAGATGGAACATCAGGATGGGGGACAGGAAGGCAAGGAAAAACTGGCAGAAATGTATTCGTGCCGCGGCGACGGCTGCATGCAGGTCGAGTCCACGAGAGATCTGCAGCCTCGCAAGAAGCAGCTTTTCACCTTCAGCCTTGTGAATTCCTACGGGACCTCTGAGATAAACTCTATTGTGGAAGGGAAAATGCTAAAACTGAATGGTAATTATTATCTCGTTATCTTTTTTTCTTCTTCCTCCTTACGACTTGACAGCAAATGATTTGTTATTCTTTCTGGTAGCTTTTTCCACACTTGCTATTGACTGGGATTCTGACGCACGGAGGTTGCTGTTTGATGAACAGGAGTCACAGGTTAGAAGCATGCTTTTTTTCTTGAATATTGGCCACCTTGTGGCCCTTGCTGTGTGTGGTGATGTCTGGTGTGGGTGAGCACGCTCGTTTTGATGATGCTAAGGGATGGAATTGAATAAATTGTGCTTCTCTTTCACTAGGCAATTGAAAAGCATGCAAGCATGTTACAGCCCCAGAAGAAAAAGGCTGTGGTCGCCCTCAGAGACTGCATTGAGCTCTTTACTACTATGGAAACGCTTGGTGAACATGATCCATGGTAGGTTTCTCTTAATGCCTCCATTGAAAAGCCCTAGCTGTTTGAGTTCACATTAGTTGTGGGGATTTGATAGTTTCCCTGCTTTGTCTTCATCTGCTGAAGATCTATCAGTTCTGTGAAGTCGTTGACTCTACAAATAGCTTTTATTAAACCATGTCTGCAGGCAGCTTCCCACCTTTATTGCAGAAGGTGGCAGTGGTCATGCAGCTTCCTGAGATCAGGCTGCTTCTCACCTCCTGATTCAACCAGTCTTCGAGACAGTGGGAGAGAAAATAGTTGTAGTGGCAAAGAGTGAAAACATGTGGCTGCCTTCAGGCTTAGCCCTGCTGTATCTTAAACTTCTCCCAGTCCCAAGCCGCTTTGGAATCTATCACAGCTTTCTAGTCCAAGTGCCTCTAAAGATTTTCAACAGACTTAAAATAACCAAAGCATCATTCGTGTGCGTGCTGAATGTTGTTGGGAACTGATTTGATTTTGTTAGCTGTGTTAAGAAACAAACTCCTGCTTGCACTGCGCGATTGTTTATTATTATTTCCTGTTGCATGTTGTAGATGTATTTGCTACAGAGTGATTGTGTGGTGCTGATCAGAAAACTGAAAGAAATGTATTCTCCGTATTAAACAAACCTAAAATGCATTCTCCATAGCAGGGGCTGTACTGCCTTATCAATGCATAGGATGGAAGGTTTTTAACAACATTGTCATTTGTCTCCATGTTTGTACTCCTTAGGTACTGCCCAAATTGCAAGAAGCATCAACAAGCTACAAAGAAATTTGATTTGTGGTCTCTGCCCAAGATTCTGGTGGTGCACTTGAAACGCTTCTCATACAGCAGATACTGGAGGGATAAGCTCGACACTGTTGTGGAATTCCCCATCAGGTAGGATTCTTCTCCCAAGTCCTGAAGAGTTGATCAAGAAAAACCTGCTTCAGATTTTACTCTTGTGCACATTTGCCATGAAATCTGTAACGGGAACAGCTCCATCTCCTGGGTTTGAGCTGCAGAACAACAGGCACGAGTGAAACTCAGGTAATGGTCTGCAGACACAGGGCAGGGCAGCTGTTTATCTGGTTCCATGATCCCGACTGCTTTGCTCCTGGGAAGTGAAGTTGGCCGAGATGAGGCGCTATGTGGTGGATGTGCTCCTAAGGAAATGGGAATGGCAGTTGCCCTGGGATGTCTTTTTGTTTTGGTTGGGTTAAGCACAAGATGAATCAGTTCTACCCCCTATTCCAGTTACTGGGAGACACCATTTCTTGGAGAAACAGGCAAATGCCCATGTTCCGTGCTGAACCAGGCCTCCAGAGCGTGGCCCATGTTGGGGCCAGAGCTGCACTGCACTGTGGAGAACTGCACATACCTGATGTGGAAGCCGACCTCATTCCCTCCCCTGCCGTTCAGCTGGAGCCTCCCATTGCGGGATGAGGCTCACACCTCATTCCTGCAGTCTCAGTCACCCAGCAGCCTGACATATTCAGAGCTTCCTTTTATTGAGCACCTATTTAAATCTCTTGAGAGGTTCTAGGGTGTTTTCCATGACCTGCTGTGTGTGGGAGGTGTAGCACTCCTGGTCTCCATAATATCCAGCTGTTGAGCAGCTGAGCTCAACAGTTCTTTTCTCAATGCTCCTTTTGGTTGCAGATGTTCATGTATATTCATAGACTTTGCAGTATGTGCTGATCACTGGTGTGTTGTTACCTTTGGCTTTCCTTTCAGGGGCTTAAACATGTCCGAGTTTGTCTGTGACCCAAGAGCAGGCTCCTACGTCTACGACCTCATTGCCGTTTCCAATCACTATGGAGCCATGGGAGTAGGCCACTGTGAGTAACTGCTTCTCCATCCTTTGCATGCAAGGAAACGGAGGCTGCGGAGCAAATGTGGTTGAGCTTGCAGGCACTCTCACCAAGAATCTCAAGCCCAAAATTTACCTGTGTCCTGTATGTAGGTGGATATGGTGTCAGAAGGTTACTTTCATCCATTAGGATCTAGGGAGCAACTAGGCAGTCTGCCCTGGGCCTGACTGTGGTATCTGTGGGACTTTGGTTAATAGTCCCTGCGAGAGTAATTCTACTCCCCAGTTTGTGCAGAGTCTTAATTTCAGCTCTGAGGATCAAGTCATGGAAGGAAGCTTTTTACAAGTGCAAGGGCACTCTAATGCCATTAGATGTGGGGGAAAATGTCATGTTATATGTGGCAAATATGTTTTTAGTCATTGGTTTTGGTGTAGCCTAGAAGGAGAGCTCTGTCAATAGAGTTCTTTGGTCCGTTCATGCTCTAGGTGACCCTCACTTGATTGTGAGGGGGTGGTGAAGCCCCATTTGACATGTGCTTAAACTAGTACGCTATGTCGCTGTGAGAAAGCAGCAGTCAAAGGATATGGTTTTGGATTTATAGTCATAAAAATCCTCAGTTTTCCTCTAGAATTAGGACTATTGTGAACGTGAGATCAGGTAAGTCCTCGAAAGAAAAATGCTGTTTCACGTGAAAGCTGGAAAACTGTCTTAATCTACCTGTGTATTGGCAAATATTTGGCTTGAGGAGGTGAACCAAAACTGCATCCCCCCCACACACCAAGTTTCTGTCCACTTTCCCAGCTCTCTAGGGTAATCTGTGTGGTCTAGACTAGCTAGACCACTGAGCGTGTTCTAGAAGGTACGTTTGTTAGTGAGCCAGTTCAGTGCTGGTTATCAACTCTGGCTCTGCCTGCTCTGTGTGGCTGTCCCGAGTGTCACTGCTGCAGTCAGTGACACTGTTGACTGTCAGCATAGCTGCCACTGGCCCCATTTCCAGCGCATCCTGATGTGCAGGTTATTTTTCTAACAGACACAGCCTACGCAAAGAACAAAGTGAACGGCAAGTGGTACTACTTCGATGACAGCAGCGTGTCGGTGGCGTCCGAAGACCAGATCGTGGTAAGTTCTTGGCCTGAGGCTGCTCTGAGTTTGTGCTGCAAACGTGTGGCCCTGCAGTGGGTGCTGTATTTCCAGCCAAGCTGAGCGGATGTTTTTCAGTTGTTTTCAGGCTTTTTTTTCTCTCCCTTTGGTAGACAAAAGCTGCATATGTGCTGTTTTATCAGCGTCGAAATGACGAGGAACGTGCTGCCCTGGCTGCGCCGCCGGAGGAGTGCGACGGCATGGATACCAACTAAGCCTCTCCTCAGCACTTGGTCACCGTGTTGGTATTTTGCTTTTAAAGCCATGTCCGAGGCGTCTGGAAATTTCTCTTCTTCCTTCTGTAGGAGTCAAGCAAAAAAAAATGAGCACTGAAAGATTTCAGTGCTCAGCGTTGCAGAATAGCACTGGAGAGCCAGAAATTAGCTGTTGACACCTGCGTGTTTAGAGGCCAAAAATGATATACATTGGAGCTTCAATAAAGTTCTTTTTAAAATGTGGCTGAGCTGTGTGGCTGAAGGCAGCGCTCAGGGCTGAGCAGGGTTGGGGCTGTGGGACACAGGCCCCACTGGAGGCTGTAGATGCCTCCTCTCGTGTCCTTCCAGCTGCTGCTGCGCTCCATTCTTCTGGGAAGCTTTGACTTCTTGCCATTCGTGTGTGGACACTGAACCCTGCAAAGCAGGAGGCTTCATTGGCATCGCATCCCCACCTGCATGGCTGTATGTATGAGGTGAGCTGCACGCTGAGGGTGGGACACATCCCCTCTTGACTTTGGATAACCTCCTTCATGGGAGAAAATGTTATCTGTAACGTCAGCCCCTTCTTGTTTCCATCCGTCTCCCAGGATGGAAACAGCTCCATCCATCCCCCAGGATGGAAACAGCTCCATCTATCTCCCAGGATGGAAACAGCTTCCAGGCAACTCCATGAGCACTTCCCTGCCACCTCTCATGGAGGGGAAGAAATGTGGAGGTACTTCATGTATTTCTGGAGCTCTTACTGCAGCGGAGCTTGGGGCTGCACTACCAGTTAGAGGTGACAACCCATGTGAGTTCTCAGCTGTGGCTTTGTTTTTGTGCAGCCATTTCAGCCTTTCCGTGCCACAGTTAGGTCCTGCACCCATCTTCTGCAAGGCTGCAGGGGTAGAAGTCCTGTCAGAGGTCTCCCTCGGCAGCAGCCATGTAGCAATTTGGCTCCATCCTTCCAGTCCAACTGCTCTTCCTCTGTTACCTGAGACGGTTTTGCTCTTTGCAGGGTTCTAGGCTACCATGAATTTTGAATTGGGACTTTTGCAAATGCTAGATCGGGTCAATCTTCAACAGAAAAATGGTTCGTTATGGGAAAACTCGGAAAATCCAGAGACTTCACTTGTGTCTAGGTAGTATTTGGCTCCCTCCTAGCCAGCCCTGCAGCTTCAGCGCTCCCTGTGCCCCTCTGTGCCGGGCAGGAAGGCGACAGCGCCGTCCATCCAGCCCCAAAGCTGCCGCCTCGGCGCCGTGTCTGCTGCTCTGCCCCAGCCCCACGGGCGGGTTGCGTTTGGCCCCTTGCTCCCTTGGCCCTCCCCAAACGGTGGGAAGGGAGGAAGGCAGCAGGCGGCTGCTGGGCCTCTGCACTGCGAGGTCCTCAGCGAGAGGAGGAGCGAGGGCTCCCGGCTGGCGGTTTGGCTGCTCTCCCGAAGAATTTTTGGTTTTAAGTATGAGGACTTTAGAACGTGGGCTCAGAAGTGCTGATGCTTCTCCTGTTCCAGATTGGGGCTTTTACGACTCTTTAAGGGCCATTTTATTTTTCTTGCTGAGAGGAGAGAATCTAAAAACTGTTTTGAAGCTGTAGCACTGCACTGACTATGCTATTTGCCTTGTTCTATTAGTTTTACCCTCAAAGGAGATTCAACTACCTGGGCATTTCAGAGGTGGAGGGGAGAGAATAGGAGACCCAAGCTCTTGTAAAGGGAAGATCAGCATAAAAGGGCCTTCCCTCTCTCCTGCCCCTGCACACAGCGGTCACACTCATTTCTTTTGCTGGAGGAGTGTGTGGAGGGGGTGAAATCTCCGCTGCAGCAGGAGCAGCTCGGCCTCTGCCTTCCTCCTCCAACCCACCGGCCTCGTGTAACGTCAGGCCCGCTTTGTAGAGCAGCGCTTTGTAAGGCGCTGCCTCTGCAAAGAGGAAGATTAAAGAGTGGTTTGCACTGAAACTGGATGTTGTTGTGTTTTCTGCCTTCCCAGCTGCAGCCAGGGGCCTGTTCCTGGGTCCCGGTTGTCTCGGGGGGACACCTGCTGCACTAGGAGCTGTTTTGGCAAGAGGAGGCTTGGGGCAGAGTTTGTTTTCTTCCCTTTGGCTGCTGATTCCCAGGACTTTGGCAAAGCTGCTCCTTGCCCTTCTGCAGCGTCAGGGTGGCCGTGGGCTCCATCTCTTGGAGGGGATCCTGACCTTCCTTCCAACCACCTTCTCCCATGACTTTAGGAATGCCCTTATGGCTCTACCATTGAAGTCGTTATCCTCCAAGTTTGTTGGCAGGAGGGTTTGCGAAGGAGAAAGCCCCGGCTTAGAGTGTCAAGTCTTGCTGCTGTGGCTTGCAGCAGGCAAGGGCAGAGGGTTTGTCCAGTCTCTTCCAGGAGAGAAGCATGAAGCGGGAGCTGCACTGTGGATGTAAATCAGGTTCCTCTGTCTTTCTGGAGCACTTCCCTCTGGGAATATGCTGGAAGGGAAAATGGCTGCAGGAAGCCTGCCTGGAGCAATTCTGCGCTGAACTGCATCCCTGGGGCCTCTTGAGCAGTGTGTGACAACATCAAGGGAGAATGTAAGGAAGAGGGGACCAAGCTTTTCTCAGTGGTGGCCAGTGATAGGACAAGGGCTAATGGGTGCAGCTGAAGCACAGGAGGTTCCACCTGCAGGTGAGGGGGAACTTCTTTATGTGAGGGTGCCAGAGCCCTGGAACAGGCTGCCCAGGGAGGTTGTGGAGTCTCCTTCTCTGGAGG
>JAUBOD010000461.1:0-10464 GCA_032353885.1 Nothura maculosa | reverse complement strand
TTTTAAATAAAGTGGCTCACTACATGAGCTACTGAAGAAACAGATCTTAACATAAGTTTGTCAGGCAGAAATGGCCAGGGATAGATGACAGTTCTCACCAGAGCAAGGAATATCAGACCAGGAACATACGGGACGTGCATATATTTTGTGGCTGTGACTTGTGACCTTTACTCCTTTGTAGACAGCATGTGGGAGTGAGTTTGAGAATCCTGAGGGCTACAGTGACACTCTTATCTTTTGAAAAGCCACTTGGATCCCACTGGCTTTGGATGGGAAAAGGAAATGATCTCGGAGTCTTGCAGTATGTGGGAAACAAAGCCCATCCAGGTCTTTCTTTATCTCTTCTCTTTGACAGCTTCACTAGCCAAGCAGTTCCTCTGCAAGTCATGGGTGAATCCCACCGGAGAGCGAGAGAAGGGCAGCCAGTTCAACAGTGCGCTGTATACTCTGCTCTGGTAAGGCTGGGCTGGCTTCTGTTTTTTTTGTTTTATTTGGGGTTTTTTTTTTGAATGATTCAATGATTCGAGCCCCACGACCCTTAAAACTAATTAGTGGGCCATGTATTGAGTAGATTTGCAAGGAAGCAGTATCAGGTTGATACTTGCTGCGAGCCTCTGGGAAAGACACGAGCAGTTCTTGAAAACTACATTTGAGAAGATTATTTATTATATAATGAAGCTTTTCAACATAGCAAGTCTAGTTTGGATCCAAATTGACGTTTGTGTAGTCAGAGTTTTTAAAGTCTCCATTGGCCATAGAGACATGCAGAGACCTCATTTGTGCTAGGTTATAGCTTGTCACCATACATGAGCACATCTGTATGTGTTGATACTCGTGAGAATGAGTAAATATTAAACCCTGCTTTGCCTCAAACCCTGGTAGCTTTTAATGACATTATTGGGACAGTTGTAAGTATTTGCTTTGGATTTCCAATAAGTATTTGCCTTTGGCATCAGAATAAACTCGCCAGTTTGAAGCCATGTTGCAGGTAATGGAGGGTTCAAGGACTTGCTGTCTCACTCTGCATAATACTTAATGAGGAACTCAACTGATGCTTGGGTTTAGTGTCTACCTGGAGCACACGGATAACATCTTGAAAGCCATAGAGGAAATCTCCAGTGTTGGTGTTCCTGAACTTATCAACTCTGCCAAAGATGGATGTTCTTCTACTTATCCAACCTTAAGCAGGTAATTGCATCAATGTAGAAGGAGAAGATTCATCCTGGGGAAGTGATAGTGACTTCCCCCATCTGCCTAGGGGCTGGGCTAGAAATAGTGATGAGTCCTGGTGTTGTTCCCTACTTATGGTACCTAACTAAGCTGCCTTCAAGTTTTCCATGCCCTTTTAGGGACAAGAGCCTACCTAGAAGCCCAGGGATAGCTTTTTAGTTTTGGTCTTGCTTTCTCAACAGACAGACCTTCCCGGTTTTCTTCAGAGTGATGATGGCTCAGCTAGAGAATTCAGTGAAGAGTATCCCAGCTGGGAAGCCATTGGACTCGAGTGAGGTAGGAAAATGAAAGCATCTGCACTATTCAGGGGCATAAGTGATAAATTATGAAGTATATGTAGCTCAGACAGGAATTTACTGCTGAACGTTGGCTAGGAAAGATATTCAGATAGCTTCAAACTGATGTAGCGAATAATATATAAATAGCAAAGTTTTGCAGGTCTACACTATGCCAAAAATCCAGTAAATTCAGAAAAAATCCAGAAGCCAGAGAACAGGTAGTAATCAGCAAAAGAATGAACTGTGCAGCTGATCTTGCACATGTGTGTGGGAGCACAAAAGTATTTCCCAAGCAGAACCAAGGAAATGTGTTATTTTTTGGTGGGGCTAGTTTTAAGGCATGTGGGTGCTGATCAGAGTGGTTTTCCATGGGAAAATCTGCCTCTGAGGGAATTTTTGGCCCTCTTTCTTCAACACGAGCACCACCTTAGACTGTGGACATAGTCAACGCTGCAGGAGTATTGAGGAAGGAGAGAGGAAATGCACTGTCCTGGTTACTGTGATGTCCCCTTGTGCCCCATTAGGTGCAGCTGGAGAAGCTGTTGCAGTGGAACATTGCTGTGCGAAATTTCCATATCCTTGTTAACTTGGTCAAGGTGAGGAACTGCCATGGCCTTCTGACTTGCCCTTCAGATTGCCAGCAAGGCCCTGTGTACTCAAGCTCTGGAGTGCAAGAAAAAAAATGTGAAATATGATCTATTGATGAAAGAAAAATGAAAATGGTAACTAGAGCCAATCGTAATTTGCATGTAAAGGTTCTCTTATAACCTTCTTTTTAATACTTCTGAATTCCTACCGCCTGCATATCCTATTAGCCATCCCATGAATGTCAAGGCAAGATGTGAAGAAATCCAGGGAAAGGACTGATGTCTGGACTTTACTCATTCCTTCCAAAATACATTATTTTGCACACCTCAGTTTTGCTTTGGCTGCCATTTGGTTACTTGCCTTTCAGATGTGCTAGATCTCTCAGGTCCCGGACTACTTCAGAACCTCAGATTTGCTGAAATTCATTTCAGATTGCTAGGTAGACATTCATGCAAGTCCTTCAGTCTGCTGTTAATCTGCTCTCTGTTTTGACCCAGGTCCATTTAAACACCTCAGCTAGTTACAGTATTGTTGCCTTTTGATTTTTTGGCATGCTTGTGTGAGCAACACAAAGCCACAGCACAGTGATTTAGTGTTCCCACCCTACACTTTGTTCAGCAGCACCCATTGCATTTCACACACTTGAAATTTAAAATACCATGTAGCCTACAGACTGCTATTTCAAGTGCCTGCTCTGCTTCCTTTGCATCCTTAAAACCTGTGGATTCATCTTTCTCTTTTCTCCTTTTGTCTAAGTAGGTATTTGACAGCAGACCTGTGCTCAGCATCTGTCTGAAGGTAAGCAGAGACTTAAAACAATGGAAGAGAGCAGTTTAAGTACCACCTTTCCTGAATCATTGCCTGCAGTGGAAAAGAGAGTGGTTACAAAGTTCCCTGATAAGAGCAGATACTGTTTATATATAAAAAATATATTTCCATATATAATATATATAATATATTGTATAATGTATATAATGTATATAAATATATAATATATTTGTATACATTATATATACACACATTATATATATTTTTATATGTATATGTACACACCCATATTTATCTCTGTATTATATATCTATACACACATATATACCTATATAATATATATACGTATACTTACATATATATAAGTATATATGTAATAATACATTTGTAACACATATATGTTATCTATATGTAAGTATAGATAAGTATTATAAGTATTTTTATATTCTTACATATATTAAAAAAATATATAAAACTGTCTTCCACTGTAGCAGGACTGCAAAAACTTCCTGCAATTGGCATTATGGAATCCAGCCCCTTTCCTCCTCACTCCTGTGCATGGTACTTAAAATCAGAGGAGAAAACAGCAGGCATCCCATAAAGATGAGGAAGGTCATTTGTCCCTTTGCAGCTCTCCTTGTTCTGGCTTGGACTCATATAGTGACTTTGTCACATTTTATTTCTCAGTTTTGTGCCCTGATTGCTGAAGAGTAAAACCAGGGATGTGTACAAGGGTGAGACCTTGTCCTATTAACACTTCTATTTCCAGTGATTAAAGTGGTTCTCTTCCCTGGTCCTGTACATCTAAGTTCAGCCTTTGTACAACTATAGCCTTTAATAAGAACTCTAGGAGCGAATGGTCTCCAAGGTAAAGAATGTGCTATTATCTTGTTTAATTTAGTGGTGGCTTTTTAAAAGAGAATTTAAACCTGCCTCCTGAAATGGCTAATAATGGGGTTTATAAAAGAATTTCTCGTTCCTTTATAGTACGGCCGTCTCTTTGTGGAAGTGTTTCTGAAACTTGCCATGCCTCTCCTGGACTACAGCTTTAAAAAGCACAGGGTAAGCATTTGGGAGGTATCCTGTTTTGGAACCAGTTGGGGAGCTAAAGCAAGAACACAAGCAGTTCTTGGCTTGTTGCATTAAAAGCAACTCAAGCTGGCAGTGGGCAGACTCATGGGTCATAGTGATATGATCTGTTTTTTTCGAAGTCCACTCACTTGGCTGGATAGACATGCAAAAAAGATGGATTTTGGGGGGGAAAAAAAAGCTGTTTTTTGTAGTCAGCTGCAAACACAACCTGCACTAGCCTGTGCTCAGCTTTCACTGTCCAACATAAGTTAGGTCAGATCTGCAGGTCTCTGCCTTTGCAGGCACCAGCGCTCAGGGATGTGGAGCAGTCTCCAGAACATAGAGAAATAATGAGTACAAATGCCTACTTTTTTTGATAACAGTGCATTTGCTAAAATTGAAGTACCTATTCTAAGGAGAAATGTAAGGATTAAGTGGCAAAGAGCTGGAAGAGTTGTATTTCTGGACACATACTTGCCTGTCCAGCCTTTTCTCAGCAAACAGATCCTTGTGTAGATGAGGTGCTTGGGGACATGGTTAACAGGCATGACTTTGAGGGAACTACAGTTGAACTTGATATCTCAAAGGTGTTTTCCAACCATTAGGATTCCGTGATTGCCTAACCTGATCAAGGACTTCATTCTTGTGACTGGACTGCTTTACTGCTAGCAAAGGAATCCCTTCAAAAGTTATTGCCACAAATGTGTGTCTGAAAAGAGTAGGAAGCTGGCTTGAGCCCTCGGGTTGCTCCGGGCTTGTGTTATCCAGAGGGATAATGTCTTTGCAGTAGTTTTGGGAGCTTTTAGCAGCACAACATGCATATGAGTGGAGATGGACAGACCAACTTTATTGCACTTCATGGCAAGTAAGAACGGGTCACTGGATTGCCCTTGCTTTGTTGCAGGGCAATCCAATTTCACCAGCAAAGATTCATTCTTTGGCTTAATCTGCCCAACTTCTCTAACTTCCTAATATATAACTCCTTTGCATTGCAAAGGAGTTGGGGGGGGAGAATGAGGTTATCAGATATATAATAAATATTCTTGCTTGCATTATGGGCTCTGATTTGCAGATCTACTTTATTACAGGATGATGTGCAGAGTTTGCTGAAAACCTTGCAGCTGAGTACCAGACAGCTTCATCACATGTGCGGCCACTCCAAAGTAAGATAAGATCTAACTGCAGTGCAGTCTCCTCCTGTGATAAGAACAACCTATTTCCCTTTTGTGCTTTTCCAGACCATAGGCAGGTTTTACTTGCAAGCTTCCAACGTATCTGTCCTAGCAGAAACTCCCAGTGGAGGAAAAATAGCTTTAGTTGATGGACAGAAGTTGAAATATTTGATGTGAAAGTGGCTGAATGGGATAGCAGATCAGGTTAACATGCTCTGATTTTTAAGACAGAGCCTTCTGACATCTCTGTTGGCATCCGTAAAGGGGTATTTCTGAGACCTTAAGACCTTAGAGGCAGCATTTCTTTATTTAAAATACAAATATGTCACATCAATAATATGGGAGAGACGCATTGGCAGAGATCAATAGCATTAGGAGCCAGAAGAATCATCATCAGGAGTTGGACAAGGGAAAACTTTATTCAGAATCCTCTTACGATGCCTTTTTGACATCGTTACATTGACCAAAGGCAGCAAGTTGTACTGGTGACACCCAAAGCAGCCTACAAGTCTCTTGTAGGGGACTGGCAGGAAGGAGGATGGGAGTAACAGGCTGCTTCCAGCGTGGGGAGCCAGTGTCCCCACGGATAATGTGGGGAAAGGCAGTTATAGGGAATTCTGCACAACACGATGCTTTCCTCATGTTAGACTCCCAGGAGGACAAAGAAATACATGTTGTGGAGGACAATTCTGCCAAAGGAGATGCAGGGAGAAGGACAGTTATTGGCACAGCTCCCCAGGCTAGATTTGCTAGGGGTTTAGTCCACAGCCAAGAGCAGGAACATGAAAGGTTTGGTGAAGATCAGAACGTGCCACTGCAGTCATCAGTATAGGGATGCACCTCTCTAGTCAGCTTGGTCACTTGGAAGCTGGCACAAAGCTTGGAGATGCTCAGCAGCCCTGCTGATGTTTGAAAGTGGAATCTCTGTGCCTGCTTTGAAGTCACAGCTCTGGCAAGCGAGATGACAACCCTGCAGCTTGTACGGACTGTTTGCCTTTGCACTTGATCAGTGTTTTCATAGCTGTATCCAAAACAAGAGTTATTTTTACAAGAATGAGAGGGCAGGTCAATGTATGCAATGAATGTCCCTGTCCTGTTTGAAGAAGATGGGATGTGGACATTTTTATTAAACCATTCTTGATTTTTACTTTGATATCAAGTGGAGAGCTGTGGAACAGGCTGCTCAGAGAGGCTGTGGAGTCTCCTTCTCTGGAGATCTTCAAAACCTGCTTGGATGCCACTCTGTGCCACGTGCTCTGGATGTCCCAGCTGGAGCAGGAGGCTTGGACTAGATCTCTAGAGATCCCTTCCAACCTCAAGCATTCTATGATAAAACCCATAGTTGCTCCCTGGCATACCATGCAACTTAGTCTTTCTCAAATGCTTTCAGGAGCATTTCACAGTAGACAGTAGCACTCAGCTTCACCTCTGTCTTCCCAAGTCTTGCCAAGATCCAGGGAACACAGAGCTGTGAGGGTGTTGAGGTCTTCCTTGATTTGATTCTGGTTATGACTGCTATGTCCAGGGAACACATTGCAGCTGCCCCTAAGCGCCTCTTCTCTGTTGGTAGAACATGAAGCAAAACAGGGCTCCTGCTTTTTCCATGCACATCCTGACCTTTTCCAAAAAATGAAGCTTATCGGATTTCAGAGTAAGCTTAATTAGAGCATTTAACACAAGAAGGGTTGCAGAGCATTTCCATAAAAGAACTCGCCCACAAAGTCATTGCTCATCCTTATGGCAGGTGGTCTGGTTTAGTGATGGCTGTGCTGCTCAGACAGGCACACTCACCTGGAGCTCAATCTCTTGCATAGAAACTCTTCCTCAGCTGATTTTTGCTTAGAGCAACTCTCCTCCTGTCTGAGTTCTCCAAAATCTAGGGCACCTTTAGTCTGGAGAAATTGGATGTGGAGCTAACAGCGCGCACACATTTTAAGTAGCTGATGTTCTGGATATGGAAATGGGATCCAATTTGCAATGGGGTGCAACTTGGAAGGCACAATTGCTAGCCCTCTTTCAGAGCTGCAGAAAATGACCACAGGATTCTGCCATCACCCAGTCAAGGACCCCATGACTGTACTGAGCTAAATGCATCACTATGCCAGTTACTTCCACTATTTCTGGACTACACTGATGCATTTCTACAGGAGTGCTCACTGATCCTCAGGAACTGCATGAGACACGGATCAGGGAAAGGTTGTTACTACAGTGGTTTGTTCAACACCTGTAATTTCCCAATATGAAATGTGCTGCAGGATTAGTTTGCAGTTTTGGGCTCTCGGCAAGTAGCTACCTTCTTTCCCCATGCAGGTTGTTTTCATACCTTTCTAAATAGCAAGTCTGGCACTTGTAACATTGCTTTTTTTGCTGTGAATTGGCCCTGTTCAGTTGTCTGTCACCGATCTACATAGATAGCTCTGTTGGCTCACCAAAAATTGCTTGTATGTAAGTCAGGCTTATGCATGGTACCAGTTGTACGTGCCACCAGCTTCCATATCTGCACACAAGCTACGGCTGTAGTGAGCAAAAATGGCAAGCAGTGTGAGCTCTGCCAGAGCAGAGCTCTGTGCTGCTGTTTTTGGAGAACAGAACAAGTGATACCAGTTTGTTGCTGTGATGATGGAGCAAATGAAAAGCAGATTCTCCAAAGAATTTCCCAAATGCCAGCAGAATTCATCTGAATTACGTGGACGAGTTACTAGCCTCTCTCTCAGGAGTTCATGAAGAAAGCTGAGGCTCCTTCTATTTTTATTCAGCATATATAGCTGCTCGGATTGTTGCAAGGAATCATTTTGCCTTTATACAAAATGATTATCTCATTTCATGCTTGCTTTTTAAAAAGAAAACTAGTTTGGCCAAGAAATGAGACAATCTGACCAAACTCTGTAGTGGGCCCTTCCCACCCACCTGTGTAACCATGGCTTGGATTAGCACAGCTGCTGGTAATCTTAACAACACTATTTGCTAATGAAGTTCTCTCTGCAGCCTGATTTGTTTTAAAACAGCAAGAAAACCTGAGGAACTGTTGAGTGTAAAGGTATAGCCCTGTTTCATACACAGATTCGACAAGATATTGGTCTGACCAACCACGTGCCCCTGTTGAAGAAGTCGCTGGAACAGTTTGTGTATCGCGTCAAAGCAATGCTGGCATTCAACCACTGCCAGGAAGCCTTTTGGATGGGCATCCTTAAAAACCGTGATCTTCAGGTGAGAAGTCGGGTCATGCTGGGGTACATTTAAAACCAGGGAAAGGACAAATGTCACCAGGCACAGACAGCTATAACTCTGCTTTTGTGCACAGCTCAAATGATAAGGCACAGCTCAAATGATAAGGCCGCGCTCAGCATGGCCGTAGAGGTGTCTAGTGCAGCGGGATGAAGCATTTTATATCACTTTCGTGGGGTACATAGCTACACAGCTGGGGCCCCTCTCACGATAAGGCTTCCCTGCTTTAGTGACCAGTATTTTACTTTCTGTAACAGTGAGAACAGGGGATCCTTCCTCTTTTGTTGGCAACAACAGCGTGCCAAGAAGGGAAGAGATAAGACCACTCCAATGTAATACCTCTACACCTGCCCTTTCCCTGTGTGTGTTTTAACAGAAGCCAGTCCTGACCACGTTCTTCCCCCTTCACTACCAAAGCACGTTGACCAAAGGCTGCTTTTTCACTCCAAGTTGCTTATTTGAGATGATAACCAAACACAATTTATTTTTTGGCACGTTTGACCCAGGGGGAAGAAATCTTGTCCCAGGCTTCCGAGGACAGGGATGATTCCAAGGAGGAGGAAGGCTCCACAGAAAGCACCGCTGAGGTAGGTCTTCCCAGGCAGCAGGACCTACTGCTTTTACTGCTGGTGGAAGCTCTTCCACAAAGAGGGGTGAGGCGGGGAAACCAGAGCTTTGCCAAGCCCGGCTCACACCGTGGTGGCACCGATCAGTTCCTGGATCTTGTTTAAGAACACCAGAGCAAGCGCAGCCTGAGGGGGACTGAAGGGACGGAGTGGGGGGGACGGGGGGGGCTGAGGGGACGGAAGGGCCTGAGGCTCCCCTTCCTCTTGGAGCGATTTTCCCTGGAGCGGGAAGGGAGCCGGAGCCTGGCACGGGGCGGGCTGAGCGGCGGGACAGGCAGCAGCGCGGGCCTCACGGCGGCCTTTCCCGCAGGAGGCGAGCGGCGCGGCGAGCGACAGCGGCGCAGAGAGCAGCGACGAGGGCGGCGCCGACTGAGCGGGGCCGAGCCGGGCCGGGCCGGGCTGGGCCGGGTGTCCCCAATAAAAGCCGTGGGCCGGAGCGCCGCGTTGTGGCTGGTGCCGGGGCGGGAGCGCGGCGCGCAGGCGCGGCGGGGCGGGGACGGCGGCGGGGCGCAGGGGCGGCCATGTCGGTGCAGGAAGACCCGGTGCAGCGCGAGATCCACCAGGACTGGGCGAACCGCGAGTACATCGAGGTGATCACCAGCTCCATCAAGAAGATCGCCGACTTCCTCAACTCCTTCGGTGAGGGCGGGGAGCGGGGGTGGCGGCGGGGCAGGCGCGGGGTGTGTGTTTGGGGGGGGGGGGGGTGGCGCCCCTCACCGCAGCCTCCCCGCAGACATGTCGTGCCGCTCGCGGCTGGCCACGCTCAACGAGAAGCTGACGGCGCTGGAGCGCAGGATCGAGTACATCGAGGCCAGGGTGAGCAGGGCAGCGGGCGGGCGGGAGGGTGCGGGGTCGCTGCTGGCTGAGCGCTCAGCTCTGCTCTCCCCGCAGGTCACCAAGGGCGAGACGCTGACATGAACCCGCCGCCGACACCAACCCGCTGCTGACACGAACCCGGCCGCCGTCCCCCCGCTCACGTCGCCAATAAACTGCTGTGCGCCTGGCCTGCCTGCTCGCCTGCTGTCCCTCCCCGGGGCCTCGGGCCCGCGCATGCTAGGCAGGGCTTTAGGGAGAGGGGCATGGCCGCAGCTCGCTAGGCCTGGCCCTCACGGTGCTTCCTGGGGACCGTGGAAGACTCAGTTTCAGAGGGCGCCTGGACCCGTGGTGGGGTGGAGGGCATGGGTCACTCAGCCCCCTCGAAACGCTTGTGTCGTCACTGCCCTTGGCTCGTCAGGGAGTATTGCAAGCCCCAACTTGCTGCTCTTGCCTGCTGTGTGTTGGGGAGACCTTGGCATTGGTGGCAGTAAAGGCTTTCTTGTCCCCAGCAGGCTTTAAATGTTTCTGCACGTTTTTCTGCAGCTAGAAACTTGCTTCTTGGGGTGGGCATGCCTTGTCCGTGATGTTTACCTTCTTGGTCATCGCAGTTGAAGGAGCTGGGCCTGTTCAGCCTGGAGAAGAGAAGGCTGAGGGGGGACCTGATCAGTGTGTATAAATACCTCAAGGGAG
>JAUBOD010000460.1:36514-48617 GCA_032353885.1 Nothura maculosa | reverse complement strand
AACCATCCTGGAAGTGGCAACTGTGTATCACACCAAGCAAGGTTCTGTAATGCCAAAACTCCTGTTAGGCCCTAGTTTTCCTCTCAGTTCTCATTTTCAAACAATTTTTCCACAGCTGTTCTCAGGATACCTGTACTTAAATTTGAAGGAGCGTACTGTGTGAATAGCCTAGACAGATTGGTCATGGAAGCGCTTAATGTCTTGGTGCAATGATCTTCCACTTTCCACAGATCTCCCACTTTCCAGGCAGTCAGTGTAAAAATCCCCAGGTCCTCAGTTGCAGTTGCTTTCTGGTTTCATAAGACAGATCATGGGAAAAAACAAGCAGATATAAATATGTCAGGAATGTACAATCCCAACAGTTTGGACACCTGTTCAAAGCTATTTCCTTCACCTTCTGCCTCCTCCTACCCTTTTTCTCCTCCAGTTATTAAAATAATATAATTTTAATTTTAGGTGTTTTTTTTGTTATTGATGTTTTATGCATAACAATTTAAAAGGAAATAATATTCTGTTTACTACAGAGCTACAGCTATTACAGAGCTACAGCTACAGAGATTCTGGAATGTCAAATTAATGGTTATTTAGAGAACTATTTGTAGCAAGAATTAATAGGACATGCACAAAAAAAGTCACAATATTTTTTTTAACCAGTTACCACATAAGGATCTGAATATAACTCATGTATATAAAGTCAGTTTTCAATTAGAAATTGTCATCTGATCCTTCTCCTGGCCATTTCCAGCATGCCATTCTAGCCTGATCTGAAAGATTCAATGCTAGGAATTTTTCCAACTGAATTATCTAGTTCAAAACAGAATTGTTATTTTCTTTCGAAGATAAGTTTTATTTTTGTAACTGAAATTTTAGTTTATTGTTTTCTGTCCTATTCATTATTTTTTATTCAGCCACTTCTTGTACTCAGGGAGCAGCTAAGCATGCAAGGTTGCTTTGGACTGGTTTTGGCAGGCAATTAGATATATTTACCATTGAATAGATTAGATTATAAAGTCATAACTGAAATAAAGAGGATGTAAAAGAATTGATTTGTAATTTTATTTTCCACTGCAAATATTGAAAAGGAGATGTCAATGAAATCAAAAAATTAAATGAGAACATTCTTCACTCAGGATATAATTTGGTTGTGGAATTCCTTGCCTCAGGTTATTCAGAAAGAAGTAAGTTCGTGTACATGAAAGAAGAAGCTGGCAGATTGGAAAGAAAAGAAAATAAGGCAAAATTATTAAGTAATAATAATAATAAAAAAGACAAAATATCTGCTTGAGGAGATGCTTTATCTGCATACTGCTGTATGTAGGGGGAAAACTAAAAGCAAACAAAGAAAAATGGAAGAGTAATATGCCATGCTTACTCTTGTCTTGTCTTTCTTCTCTGCATATCTGTTATCCATTCATGGCCTCTTTTGGAGACAGGATAATGTGTTAAATAAACATTCAATGTGACATAATGAAACTACTCTTGTACACTTCCATCCACCCTGGTTTTGAAGGACATTCCCCAGGGAGTCTTTTAATACAGATGACTCTTCCTACTGGTCTACTTAAGACTACATCATATTGTGAGTGTAATAATGTAAGCAGGATCTGAGAACTTTAGCTGAAACCTTACTGGAGCAAAATCAACAAGACTACAGCTTTTTTAACTAATGACATGCTTTTTATTTTTCTTGGTGCTGTTTTTTTTTCTTTGGTGGGACATACAAGAGTTAGTAGAAAGTTGAATAGTGTTAGAAAAGTTAGCAGAAAGCAAAAAAATCTCTGAGTTGTACAGATCTGAGATATAAAACTAAGGAACGGATATAATGAGAGGCTTAAGCCAAGCTGTATGACATTGACTAAAGCCAGGTATTAGCTGAGCGCTCACTGAGATTCATGCCAGGTTTTCGTAATATAAGACCATGATTTTGTCAGTATGAAAGATAGCTGTAGAAACGACCCTCATCCTTGAAACATTTAAAGAAAATTAACAATCACTTTCTTTTAGCAAAATTACTGGGAGAAATAAATCCAGCTGTTTTGTTCTATATCAAACAGACCTTCAAACCTGCTGCAGAAGCAGCCAGTGTGTCCTAGATGGGCACAAAACACCAGTGCTTGGAAAAGGAGATACTAGGTGAAAGTTGGCAGGAATTAGAAAAAAAATAAATAAATAAAATAAAAGCATGCATCTTTATAGAGACATCTCTTAAATTAAATTCCAAATAAAGCATCAGCTTGGCACAAAGGAGCACAGTATAACAGCAGATTTGGTCAATTAACCATGACAAAAGCAAGGCTGAAAGTTCCTTTTCCATACATTCACACATTTCTTTCCCCATTTATCCATTACAAGAGCAATCCATTCTCTTCTATCTTGGCTCAGATCTCACTGACTATTCCCCAGGCATCTACAGAAATCTCTCTGCTACAGAAACCTCTTTCACATTTTGATCCAGCTACTACCTCCTTGTCACCTTAGCAATTTCCACCTCAGCTTTTTCTCAAGTTATCTGGCTGGATCTTTGCAACATTTACAACAAACTTGGCAGAGGAGGGAATAACAGCATATTACCTCAGAAGTGCTCTGTCACTCACTAGAATCTGCCTAACTGCCCAGACGTGCTGGACAGTCCTTCAGCAGCCTCTCTGTAGGTGTTCAAAGCTCAGCCTCCTAGAATATTTGCTATTTCTGAGGTTCATGACTTTCCGTTTGTGCGAGAAATACTGATATTTATCAGTGTCAGAAAGTCTTTGATGGTAAATTTTCTACTTATTGGAAATTAAATAAATTATAACTCTGTATGGAAAATTTATAGTAAGAATTAACTCATGTGTCTCCATATAGAATTTCAGTCTTTCTCTACTGCAAGCTTTCCAGGACATCATCTCTATATATAAAATCTGATTGGTGATTGATTTGAAGGATTATCTCAAAACAATGATATATTCGATCCTCTTCATAGCTATTCTGCATGTCATCATTGTTCTGCACACTGTGATTTCCTTGACTTGACTTGCTGTGTTATACCTCAGGAAACCCTGCATTTTTGGAACTGGTTAGGATAATCCAAGCTAGAAATAACAGTTGTTCCAAGAACACACTGGGGCATAACTCTTTGCAAGTGGCCTTGCTCTGGTTTCTGAAGGGTCATTTTATAATCTAATGAATTGCACAAATTCCATGCTCTGAAAGTTTAAACTCCTTGTAAATACAAATAATATGGATGAATCATTCCAGGACTTCTCATGATGAAAATTGCTAAGAAAGTTTTACACAAGTATACATAATAGTCTTTTCAGTAAGTGACTGTTTATGTATTTAATAGAAACATTAGATTGCTATTAACCTGAGAGCATACTAAGTAAAACTTATCCCAAAGCATGGATTTAATATAATTATATATAAAATAAACCATAAATGTTGCCACAGACTCTTTATACTCTTACTGTAAATACTTTCCATTAATGGAAGATATCCCGAGGTCTTTTTCTGGTCTCACAGTATGAAAGAAATAAATAAAAAATAAAGCAAATGCTGTTGGCAATTCATGCAAAAAGTCAAACAAAACATGATTATTTAATATTTCTGTAATTTCAAAGTGGATCATTTATTGAAACGTTTAAAGTGAGAAAAAGAGAGGACCTATAATTATCTGTGCTGAATAAGAAACCACTCAAAATGTCTAAGTGGTATATTCTGTTTTTCACCAAAAATGAATATTTTTTTCTTTTTTGTTTTGTTTTCTGTCTTTTTCTTTAAGTACACACACATAACAACATAAGAAATTAATCTCACCTCTTTAGTTAGTTAGTTAGTTAGTTAGTTAAAGAAGAATAAGTTTTGAGGGGTTTACCTGGCTAGCTAAACAATACACTGGATACTAAGCTCTTTTTAAAAGCTACCTTCAATTTTTAGACAGATCACAGAAAGACTGAAGAACTGAAATAAACTAAATGCAGACACTGTCTAACCCTCCAACACCTGGTAAATATTACAGTACAGTTCTTACTAATATAAATATTGAAACACTGACAGATTTGGTTTGGATACAAATGAAAAAAAAAATACTTCTAGTCACTTCATCTAGATTAGTGCAGTTAATGTTGACAGGATACTATGAGAAATTCTATGTTGTTCTATGTTTAAGCCTCTAGGCTTCATATTGATTTATTTTTTCAGATTAAAAAGAGAAAAATGGAAAATAAACATAATATTTACCTGCAAATGAGCCACTGTGAATATAAATTTCCTGAAATGCTTGTCATCTGGTTATTTATAATGAAAGGGATTTGAACATGAATTCCAGAGAGAAGACTTTTTTCACTCCTGTAATGCTATTTCTTTATTGATTGTTTAAAACGAGTTATAAATATTTAAAATATATCTGGCTCTACACTTTTAGGTTAAATCTATTTCCTAGTTAAATCCAACTACAGTTTTATATTTTTCATCCTGTGCCAAGAAAGTAAAAATATGTAAAAGAGTTGCAAGTGAAATTTAATGGAAAAGCTCTGAAACAATCTGTACATTCAGATATATGAAGAATTTGCATGTCCTACAAAACACCTTTGTAAGGAAAATTCTCTTAAGCCGTCATTAATTCTGTAATACGTGGTCTGATACATATATTCTGATACATTCTGACAATTCATCAGAACACTCCTTTGAATGCAACACAAAACTGCTTTTTTAATCATCTTCGTGCTTTTGTCACAGGTTGAAATCATTATACCAAATATTAAAAAATATAATAGTAGTAATAGCAATGAGAACAAAGTCAAACCCCACAACATTATAATTGAATGGATAGATATCTTGACTGTTGCCAGAACCTGACACTGGACCCTATTATCCTTACAGAGAATATTCATTGTCAAAGAGGCTGTGCTTATCACAGAAGTCATGAAATATTCCCATAGGTTCAGAAAAGGTTTTCTGTCTGATATGTGGAGCATGGCTGAGCAGTTTCATCTTTTAGCTCATCTTCCTTACAACTGACAACACTTGCAAGAGGAAACACCACTAGCTCACCTGCCTCAACAGGTATCAAGAATTAATTTAACTACATGGCAGTTTAGGATTGATTTTTAACTTTTTTTCTAGCAAGTATCGGGAAGGATAATTTTATGGCTGTGCACTGAGTACAGTAAACAAACAGACCAACACAGCCCATCTTCCCCCAACACACACAGCACATATAGTCAGTTCTGTGGGTAAAAATCCTAAACAAAGACATCTGAATAAAAGTTGGTATTATCTGTCTTTTGATGAACAGTATGTGGGACAACCTGAAAGACAGCCCAACGCCAAGATGTTACCTGAAGCAAGACTCAGGTCTTGATCAATAAATATTTTCTTCTTCCATTATTTTCTACTACTCATATCCCTGGAAACGGAGAAAACCCAATGCTGGTATTGCTCTGTGTTTTACAACAGGGTTTGACTACATGTGAGCATGGGAAGTGGTGAAAAGTTACAGCCATGAAATCACTGTTGAAAACATATTCAGATATCATACCAGAATCTGCTAAATTTTTTTTCTAGGTGTCTGCTGGATTAGCATGAAGTATACTGATGAGATTAGGTACAAATTTCAGAGATATAAAAAAGAACTCAAATAACTGAAAACATGAAAATATTTTGTATGTCATGAACCATAGTCAGAGAAATACACAGAGCTAGACTCAAATACATCATTCCAGAAAACAGAATTTAAAAACATTTTTAAATCACTGAAATGTAACATGGAAGAAAATATTAATAAAAGGTAGAGTGCAGTTCCTATGGATTTTTTCTACATTTAAGTAATACCTAGTGTGTTGATTTCATGAAGCTGTCTTCTGCTCTTTATCCCAAAAATACAACCATGCTTCAATTAAAAAGTGCCTGAGCCAGTGCAGTTTATTTAAACAGATCATCAATTGTTTTTGAGGATCTTCCTGCCTAGTTATCCAGTGGCAAGTCTGATACATCACATAATGAAAGGAAAATTAAATGTTAGAAAAGCCTCAGAAGGCAAAAGCTACAACCATAGATAAAGACTAATTTTGAAATCTCATACTGTCGATCTCCATTTTTATGGAGGTAAATCTGGAGTTAGTTATTTGTAATTTAGAAGGCACAAGGATGAAGGGATATGCTCTGTTGGTATCTTAAAGTAACTAAAAATTAATAAAACTTCAAATCACTAATTATCTGTGATAATTCTGATTACAATTAACATTCGGACATACTTTGTGGAATACAATAGGTAACTCTTTTTTTTGTGTGTCTGTGTTTATTCCTCCTTCAGGATACATGTTCCTCCTAACAGAAATGCAATTAAATACTATTGGAGTACTTTGTTTTAAAATTCTTTGAAATAGCCATTTCAGCATAGTTCAATTTCAAAGTTAGTTAAGAGATTCAATCTCATTTTACCTTTCAGAAATGAGAGATGACATTTGGTGGCTAATAATTAGGTGAAAGATTTTACTCCCTTTTATATTACTGCAGGCTAGAGGTAATCCCATAAAAATATTTTAGTGTCACTGAGTGTTTAGCAATGGTTGAATTTAATCAATTGCAGGAGCAATATTCCATTATAATTTAAAAATCTTATATCATAGGAAGATGTCAAAAATCTTTACATATATTGTACAAACTTGGCAACACACTTATTTCAACACCCATCATCACCTTAGAATACCCAAGCTACATTCATCAATTGCTACATTATTCTTCTCTTCTAGGCAATTACAGCCTTCAACAAAACCACCCAAACAAATGAAAACAGAGTAGATAGAAAGGATTAGGCAGTTGGAAGGTATTTCTTTTTTTAAAAAAAAAACTACCTTTATTATGTATTCATCAAGGATATCTCATTACTTTTGGGATATTTGGACTTTATCAGAGTGATGCTGTCTGCACAGAGTATCTCTGCAGGCAACACAAGAGGGACGTTGTTTTCCATTGTAATTTACTAATACTGGAACACCAACTATGGAAAACTTGCATGGACCATAACAGTAGTACTTTACACAGTAGTATTAGATGCATAACTATTTTGAAGTGGGCAAACTCTTTTGAAAAACACAAATAGGTTTTCACATTTGTAGTGTCATCCTGAAATGGTGTGCACTCTTCTCCTCAGACTCTACCAACAAACACTTACAGCACAACTTTCTCAACTTGTTCATTAAGGGAAAATAACTTTGCAGTGCAGGCCAAGCAGAATGGTTTTGAGTGCAAAATGCAATTTTACTGTATAATTCTGAGTATATAAAAGTACATTGTTTTGAGTTACACTACAGTTAGGACTTTGCTGGAATAGTAAATAAGTGTGGGAGATGAATAGGTAGCTCTGACAGTTCAAGGAAAAGGTTTCCCTAACTTGGTATGTAGCTTCTGATCCTCTAATCTGGTTAGCAGAAGATGATTGGGGAATGAGAGAGAGCAGCAAGAAAAAAATGTAATTTTCTGAAACATTCTCACAAAAATTAAAGAGTTGAAGCACTGAAACTTCCAAACTAAAGAAAATGTCTTTGTAACTGACAGTTAGAAATGATTATTTTTTTCTTTTAAATAGTCTGGTGAGGTAAACTTTCATAGCACATCATTTAGAGAAAGGAATTCTTCAGCTAACCAAATGATGTGGAAGGACATCCTTGTATTTGAATGTGAGTGACTATCTGTTTTTTTTCAGACTAGGTCCTTTTTTATTGTTGAGAAAAAACATAAATTGTCTAGATCAGCTCCAACCAACTAAGGATCTAGATACTGATTATTCTTTATTCTTTATTATTATTCTGTAATGTCTGAAAAGTTTTATGGAAAAAAAATTATGTATAGCAGATAATCCTAAACTCTGCATTGCCAATACTTTCCCACAGAATTCTTTATTAACACATCTTCATTATCTCTGCTCTGTTGTGGTATGCCTAAGATGGAAACAAGCTGTGATAGCCAGAGGACCAGATGTATCAGACGCTTTTCCAGATGTCTCTTAATTCAGCAAAAATTTTAATTGTTAGAAAGAGTGACCACAGCTCCCCTAATGGAGTCTGGGCAGTGGAGAGAGGCTGTTGGAATATGCAGCAGCTAAGCGCAAGTCACATCACACTCCTTACATGTTGAGAGACAAGAAATTTAATATCTGTAAGAGGAAATATTTGTGCATCAAATAAACTGAGTTTTAATCTGTTTTGTCATTGCATTGGGTAAAATGTTTTACCTCTTTCAGTTTCAAGATTCTAGTCTCTTCAGTGAAGACATGGTTTCTTTACACATGTTTGTTTAAGGTCTGTGCCAGAGTACTGTTTTATCCTACAAGCAGCAGCATTACACTTAATGAAGTACACCCACTTTACAAGAATAAAGGGAACCTGGAGGTAAGCCTGGTTTTATTGCACTACAACATTAATAGAAACATTACATTTACATTTTCTAATACAGACATCTTGAAATAAAAAATAAAATTCTCACTACTATTAAAAGCAGAAATAGAGCTAATTGACTTTGTATATTTTCTCTGAGTTCTACTCAGCAAAACACAGTCCAGATCACAGAAGAGGCTAATAGTATTTATTAATTCAAAAATTAGTGGTCCAATTAACATTACTGTTTTATTTGCATGTTTGATTCCTTTTTGTAACTGAATCAAAATCTTTAAAGAGAATAGGAAAGGAAAAACAAGCAAATAAACAAATAACATACAAAGTTGAAATTTGGTATTCAATTTATAGCTTGAAGTTCAAGAAGTGACCATCTCCTTGGCAGATTTGCAGTTCTGATGAGACCTAGTAAAACATAACAGAGCTTTGGACACCAGGATGTTTATGACTGATAGAGTTATTATAGCTATTTTCCTTTGCTCACCATTTTTTTATCTTCCTTCCCTCTTCCCCTCCCCCACTATCTGAAAATGTTGAAACAAAGAGATCTATTAAAAAGAGAGAAGACTGCAATTTGCTATTTTCAAATTTGCTAGTTTATTGATTACTTCATTCAGGGAAGGTCATTCTTTTCTGACAAAAGTAAACTCACAAGAAGCTGACTGAAAAAATTGATGTTTAATTATGTATCCTATAGAAAGGGTGTGCATAATGAAACTATTAATGTTCTTCTAAGTGTTCATTGTTTTATAAGTTATCAGCTGTGCCCTCCCTTTTACAGCAGTAATAATTGATTGCAAGACTGTGAACATCTCTGCATGAAGTTTGTGCCACCTTTTTAAAAGGGAAGGGCAAAGGCTACATATCTCTATATGCTGAAGAGATCTGTATATTCTTGCTTCAGCAGTCAACAGATAAGATGATTGCCGAAGTCCTCAGTCTCAATCTTCTTTATTCTCAGAATTCTAACTTTTAAGCAGTTGGAGCACTCTGCTGATTTTACTGAGTCTTCACAAAGGCTGATGTGCAAACACAAAGACCACTAAAAGCAGGCAGGAAAGATTTGCCTTATTCCTTCAGGGTGGTTTTCCATCATGTTTTTTTTTTTTTTTTTTTTTTTTTATCAGTGCTTTCTGAAAGAAAGAACAGATTTCTGGACCCAGAAACCAGCATCATGCTTTAAACTCACTCGGAGTGTAGAAAGTTTCATCATCGAATAGAGAAGGAGGAAAGAGCCACCAGGTCTAAGGATCTCTTCAACTGGAGCGCCAAATGCAGTTACATCTCAAGTCCTATCATCTCTGCTGCCACACAGGGAAATAATTACAGCTCTGTCATATTCCAGTGAGGAGAAAGTTTAACTTTACAAGAAAATGCGCATATGCAGGGAATAACAGGAAAAACTCCCAAACAGATCCTCAAGGCTCTGACTTCATTACCTCATTACATCAGAAAGTCATGCTGATTTTTTTGTATTACTGCATTATCACAATAATAAATACATATTATTATATTACTATGTTACAAATGTTATTATGTTATCTTCTCAAGAATGAATCTTTGGTAGTACCATTTTATTTAAATTATATTTCTTACAGACTTCACACAGACTTGAAATTTTTATGAGAAAGTACAGAAAACACAAGACTCCAAACTAATTCACTAAGAGCTATGTGAAAATAAATACAATAAAGAGAGAAATGTAGAAAATCTGGAGCTTTGACCAAACTTAAAGGCAGAGATATTTTTCTACCAAAGCTAAAACTGTAATTTCTCAATTACATATGTGTCACATAAACAAAACACATAGATGGCTGGCTCTTTTCAATCTAAAGCTTGCTTAATCTCTGAGCAACAAAAGGCTTCTTTTTTGTATGCATATATTTATATGTATTCATAACCTTTTTCTAAAAGAAGTTAAAAAGGAGAAAGGAAATGAACCTAAAACACCACTGCTCAAGATATCTTTTTATTCATGCAGTAGAGTTGCAATGTGCTAATCATTTTGCCACTCAAAATGTGTTAGCAGTCTGTAGCTCATTCTATGTAAGTAATACAGGACAGTTAGGCTATGCAGTTAATGCAGTAGAGTCTATTTCATATTATCTTGAATGTCACATCATTGGATGTGCATTTTTTTTAGTGTTTTACTTAGTCACAACAAAATGTCTGGCATTCATTTTGTTTAATTGCTCAATGTCAACAAAGGTCTACAAAATACAGTTGATTGACATAACTGACCATGAAAAACATGACCTGTAAATCATTGTCTCCAAGATGTATATTATTGTCTGTGGGGACTGATCAGGAACAAACAACAGAAAGTATAAGTGATGGCTCACTCTTCTACTTAAAGTGCTCTAAACTTTTCACTACTCTTTGAAGTCAGAGTTTTAAATATGAGAACATTGAGAAGTGCTCAGAGACTTTATCTCATGGTATCTTATTCCCACTATGTTAAAAATATAACAAGTTCTTTTGCCTCTCATGTTTCCAAAAATAAGATGAATTCTTAATGCTCAATATGAATCTGTCTAATGTGGTCAGGATGAATGGCAGACAAGCAAACTTTCATGAAGACCAGTATACAAGAAACAGCCATCCCTTTTCTCTCGTTTCCTGCAATAGGAATTTCTGAGTTTCTGGGTGTTTGTCGACCACAGAATTGGGTTAAAACATTAGTACAGTTACATTACATTGAATGAGAGTCTTCCCTTGCACTAGATCACCTTGAGCTGCCTTTCTTTCTAAAGGAAGATGGAGAAAAGAGGAATACAATAAAATCTTATTTTTCAAAACAAGCACATAATGTTTTTTTCCATATTACTAAAACGAAATTATCTTCAGTGCTAAATGTATTGAGAATATTAACTATTTTTAATATTAATTAAATATTAAATTTTAATTAAATATTAAATTAAATTTAATAAAGTTAATATAACTAAGTTATATTAACTATAAATAACTACATATATTATATTCTATATTAACTATAGTTAATACAGAATATTAACTGTATTTTTCCCTTTTTCTCCATCACCCACTCTTAAATGAAGCACCCAAATTCAGGGGAATGACTATGTGTTAGAGAAGCTTTGAGAAGGATAAAATTAAAGTATCTGTCTGGATGGGAGGGTTTTCCTTCAACAGTGCCTGATTTTGGCATTCCAGCAGCATCCAATCCAATACAGCCACCTCTGCTGAGGGACACATGCGAGGCTAGTGAGATGGTTCCACTTTATGCCTGAACCAGAGACAAATATTCAGTGTCTAGGTGAACATGGATAGAAATATTGATTTGGGGGAAGTCTGGGAACACAGTAACTCATCACTCCCATGATTCACTTTCTTGTAAAAACATCTTAGGACATTAAAGCTCAGTTTATCTAAGCTCTTAAAACTGGGTCTTCCATCTCTTAGAAAGCGGTCAAAGGATTCCAGATGAATATTTGAAGAAGCCATAAAGACATAGCAGTTTCTTCTTATAAAATATCACCTAACTTTGCTATCACAAGAAAGTCTTTAATATGGTAAAATGTCTCTGTCCATGTTGGGCCTTTTACAGCTTTGTGCTCAGTGGACAGACAGCAACTATGAAGAGTTTTCCCAGCCATGGCCAGGTGTTATAGCAATATCCTGAATATCTACCATGGAAAGGTGCAAGAAGAATGCCACAGAGGTCATCTACCCCAAGTATAGAGTTTCCAGGAGTCACCTTATCCCTATTTCTG
>JAUBOD010000460.1:9902-36414 GCA_032353885.1 Nothura maculosa | reverse complement strand
AAGGTGCAAGAAGAATGCCACAGAGGTCATCTACCCCAAGTATAGAGTTTCCAGGAGTCACCTTATCCCTATTTCTGCTGTGAGTGTCAACAGTTCAGTGTTTCCACTTTGCTGTCTGTGCAAGACCGTCAGGTTGATCTCTTTAAAAGAGCTGAAGGTGAATTTTCTTAATCTATGTGGGCTTGACCTTTTGAACTTCCTCAGGGGCCAAAGACCAGGTGCTTTAAACAGCAAATGTGAGACTAATCAATCACATGCTTCCCATGTTACCTGCATTGCCCTAATCTCCCTTTATTTGATATGAAAAAATAAAACTCAAAAAAAAAAATCTAATAGGGTGAATGTAAATAAACAGCCACAAAATAAATTCTGCCAAGTTAAGTTCAAAAAAGTAATTAACTACTAACTATAAATAAGTCCATTTTGCCGATATTATTGTTTGAGTAAGAAACAATAGCTGCTTCCAACATAAGCTATATTGAAAATAAATACTTCTGGTAAAAAATGTCATCCAGGTACAGGAAGAGAGAGAGAGAAAGAGAGAGAGAGAGAGAGAAAAGGAGTTAGTTTGTTATACTATTTTAAAAAGAATCTTATATTTTACACTCCAGTGAAAGTTTTACTTTATAAATTAGCATAAAATTTTCAAAAGATATGCTTTTCACAAGAACATGTGAAAAGAAAGGTTTGATCACATTCTAAAGAGAAGTGATTTTATCATTTCTACAGTGGTGTCTTCCTCCCCTTCTGAAATCCACATATTATAATTCAACTACAGAGACATAAAACTAGTGTAGAACTTTTCAATGTGACTTCATTAATCAGAGACATTCTTATTATCATGCTGAAAAGTATGCTTAAGTAATTTTTAAAAAAATGTTTTTCTTCTTAATATCTATCTGATTTTCAAAGTTCATTTTTGCTTCCTTAAATGGATGCTCTTAGAAAAAAATATTTCTTACTGATTTTAATGAATGATTATGCAGATATCATTATTGCAATTTTAATTCAAATTTTTGGCCAATATGAAGCTATGAAGACATGAAGATTTTAACCAATAATTTGAATTAAAATTGTAATAATTCCTCATAAGAATTCACCATAGGAATTCATTATTACCACTGTTGGGAACAGCCTAACCAAGTCTACTATGAATCATTGGCATTGTATTGTAGAGCTGGAGTAACTGCTGAAGAATATTTCAATCAAAATTCTCACTGAAACAAGATAAATTAAGAGGCTATTATGACCATGAAAGTAGTAGTTTCAGCTTTAGATCTCTATCATCTACTGATGTGGACCTTGCATAGGAAAACCAATGGACAGATCTTCATTTTACTGTACATTAATAGCATTGTATTGCTACACCAGTGTATACAATAATAGCATTATACTGCTACACTAGTGTACAACCACCCGCAGCAAATGTGGCTCTACTTTCTCTTGATGTCATTTTCCATGTCCTGCCACAGAATGATGGTCCAATGTTTCAGACTTCCAATTTCCTGGTTTCTGATGATTTATTTTCATTATATACTGTAAATCTGTAATTTAGTCTGAAATATACTTCTGTCTGCATGCCTGGGGAGAAAGTGATAATGGAATTATTCCTTTGAGTCCCTAAAACTCCCCTCATTTTCACAAACAAGATCAGTACAAACTGTTCTGCAGACACTTATCAGAAGGAGACTGGCAATATTGTCAGAGATATTTCAAAAATGAAGTTAAAAATATCTCAAAAGAAGTGGTTTCCTAACTACAGATTCCCTGTGCGCAATAGAGAGAAATGCCTTGGTACAAAACAGTGAATTCAGTTTGAGCTTTCTATAGGGACACTATTGGTTGAAATCTGACAGTCAAATTTCATCATTAATTTTAGTCTGTTTGTTTGAAGTTGTTTTTATTTTTTTCTCTTACAAACAAAACAAAGAATGAATCAATCACCCAAAATCAGGAGTTTATATGCATCTGCTAAAGCAAAAGACAACCTATTTCTCATGGAAACAGCTTCTGATTTATCCCTTATTTATCCTACACCCACATATAGATATATATATATATGCATACATATGCTTAGATAGCATTTGTAGAGAAGAGCACAGAAACATAACAATCTACAAAGACTGAAAAGAAATTTGATGAGTCTAAACATTAATAGGACTAGCACTCCAAGGCCAAGGAAGGAGCTCATCTGATAAATTTTAAATGGCTCAAAGATAAATTTGAAATATTAGAGATAAATTTAAAATAATAGAGATAAATTTTAAATACTAGATGCTCATTGGGCCTTCCATTTAAAAAAAAAAACCAAAAATCTTGGATATCAAATGAAATCAGGACTTGATCTGTGAAATTCAGACTTAGATAATGTCTTACATAGTGAAGTTATAATAATATTATTTTAGTCAGTCTATTTTAGTCAATCCTGTAGCATTTAGTGTGGCAGCTCAGTTGCAGCCACACTAACAACTCTGGCTTGACAGCAACAAGTCATCACAAACATTTCTTCAGAAATCTCAAAATTTTTATAATAGTGTTTTTTTCATATGCTGAATAAAGTTCAGCAAATAAATTATAACTAATTTTCAACTCAGCAACAAATCAGCAAAATGATTAGCTCGTACAATAGTCATTAAATGAAATTTCACCTGTCTTTCTGGTTCTGAATGTATTCTTATACTGTAAGAAATGCATAAAATACACAGTGCTACCCAATACCAAAAAAAAAAAAAAAAAAAAAAAAAAAAAGGAAGAGAGAGAAGAAAAGAAATGGAAAACATGGCACTTCCTTTGGTGGAAACAGTAATAATAATAATTATAATAAAGTTTTCTATGAATAAATTCTAAATTCCACAGAATACTTTACTATATACTACTTTTCTAACCTTCCATATAACAGATTGATATTTAAGATAGGGATGAAGTGCTATTTTAAACAAAGAGGAATTAAATGTATTTGGGAGAGGAAATGTGAATATAATTAGTCATTGAAAATAAATGAAAACTGGACTGCAATCATAGTTTACATGTCCTGCTTAGTCTCCGTAGGACCTTTTTTAAAAATAGACATCTCTCTCTTGACATATACTGTTGGGAACATAAAAATGTGCTTTCTAATCAAAGGAAAGGTCACAGTTTTTATCTCTAACAGCTTCCAAAATGCAAAGCTGGTCCTAAGAAGAAAGCTGGAAAGTTCCCAAACTTGTCTACCTAAGTGAAGCTGATCTTGACTGTAGCTATATGTGTCACAGGCCATGAGCTTACTGAAACTTGCTACAGTTAAGGTAATTTGAATGGTGGACTCTTTTAGCTTGTAAACTCACAAACTTATTACATATGCCAGATGAATTCACCATTGACTAAGTCTTTCTTGGCAATATCTCTGTGTTCTTTCACCTAGCCTGTAAATTTGCTTAAAAAAAAAAAAAAAGGAGAGAGAGAGAGATAGTTGAGTGAACTTTCGTATTTGATCTTTAAAGTTGTTGATTCAATTCTGCTCTGCATTTGGTGGTAAGATACTGAAGGTGAAATGGATAAACAAGGAATCTGTTATACTGACCCAAGAGACAAAGGTATGAGCAGTTATTATTGTGGTGTGCAATATCCTACTAGAAGGAGCAATTGATTAGCTTTTATACTCTTAATCCCTGACTTAATCCTTTGTTAATAAGAAGAACAGAATATAGACCAAGAATTTATTATAAAATATCACCTGTCAATTTTGCAGCCAAAAGAATATATCATGTTTCCTCCCTCTGATTCTGAGAGTAAATACACATTGGCAATGCATACTTTTTCTGATATCTCTTCAGGTGCTGGTCATTCAGCACCTTATCATTGGGTCACAATTCCAGTGCAAGCAAAAAACAAACTCAAAACAAGAAAAGAAAAAAAAGAATATTCCTCAAAGTAAATAAGAAGAGCACCTGGAATATCGACTGCTTCTGCCTTGAAAGCATATTCTTATCTTTATGTGCCCTTGTGACCAAGGAGGCCAATGGGCTCCTGGCTGAATCAGGAGGATGTTTCCAGCAGGTAGAGGGAGGGGATCCTGCCCCTCTACTCGGCTCTACTGAGGCCACACCTGGAGTACTGGGGTCAGTTCTGGGCAGCCCAGTATAAGAGCGATGTGGAGCTTCTAGAGAGGGTCTGTGGAGTGCAACCAAGTGATGAAATCTGATCAATATGTAGAAGTAGCTGAGGGGAGAATGTAGGGAGGATGGGGCCAAACTCTTCTTAGGGGTAGGCAGTGACATGAAAAAGGATAATGGGTATAAATTAAAACACAAGAAGTTCTATCTCCATGTGAGGAGGAACTTCTTTCCTGTGAAGATGACAAAGCCCTGGAACAGGCTGCCCAGGGAAGTTGTGGAGTCTCCTTCTCTGGAGATTTTCACCCTGTGTCACATGCTCCAGGTGTCCCTGCTGAAGCAGAAATATTGGACTAGATGACGTCTAAAGGTCTCTTCCAACCTTAACCATTTTGTGATTCTCTGATCTTTGACATCAAGTAACAGAATATTAGGCATATAAAGTGAGCACTGTTTAGCAACAGATAATTCAACCTATCCAAATATTGCCGTTTTAAACCCTTACCAACTGAAAACTTGCCTCAAAACCACTGAAGGGAAAACAGGCATAGTCCTGGTGTTAAAGACTGCCCAGACGTTAGGATAGCTAGTTAAAATAGGTCTGTACTTTCTTTGCTTACACTATCATCCCCCACCTTTCCACCCCCACTCCAAAAAAAAAAAGTCTCATGAAGCATGAACTTTTTAATAATGCATGCAGAAATTAGTAGCATGTAAGTAAAAGTTCAAATACTGACAACAAGGATATAGTTGGTTGCATGAAGCCTTGCACAGGATATCATCCCTCAAAGGAAGCCTTTTTAATAAGCTATTTTGTACAACAGTCCTTTCAACCTCCACAACAGCTTTTAATAGTAGCTGGCCAAAAGAACATAACATCTAGATTCAGCCTTGAGATACTACAACCCACAAGTTTTCCATCCAAAAATCCTATGCAAATGGGAATGGAAAGGTCGACTGTTTTAACTCAGAGGTTAAAATTGCAGATAATAAAGTTGTTTATTTAATTGTTATTATATTATAGCAGATCTCTCACCTACTTTATATACGGTGCCCCTGCAGCCAGAGTTTAAAGCATCTGCAGTGTCTTTAAGTACAGTCAAGCTTGAGATCCATCATAGTAAGATGAGCTTTAACAGGTTCAGATTCACATTTGGATGATGGATAAAACTCATCTGAAAATCATGAACCACAAACTGTGTTCATCATGATGACATACTGTGTTCAATCATGAACGACATACAATGTTCATAGTCCTTAACACAAATAGGAATTAGTAACAGTGTTAAGCCTGTATTTGACTACGAGGGTGTTCCTGAAAAGAAAATAATTTTTCTGAATAAGGCAAGTGGTGATTGAGTTGCAAGAACACTTTCAATATGCCACCTAACAAATTGCTATGAAAGAGAAAGGCCTGAGAATATTCCACAATTTTTCACCTTCCAGAACTACTACTAGGGATTCAAGCTTGTACCCAGAGCTGAAATCAGTCAGTTTTATCAACTGGAATTATATTTTGGTTATCCATATTAATTTCATCTCAGTGAAAATTTCATCTCTTAAAATGGTCCAATCTTGGTGGTACAGTTAGCAACTTTAGAACATGCCAAATTCTGCCTTCTACTGAAAGTTAGAAACAGTAATTATGTACAAAAACAAGCAGCAGAACCTGAACAGAATTGCAGGTAGACGTCAAAAGTCTCGTCTCTGCAGAGGTGAGTCTTCTGTCAGCTCTGTCAGTTAGAGGATACTTTTCTCATAATTCAGAGAATATTCCCTTAGCACTGAAGCGAAGTAATGACTTTGGCAATACAGCTCCCTCAGCTTCTTTGCAAAGACAAGCATGATTGAATCTATAAGGATGTACGAAAAACCCTTCAGGAGATATTGCAGTTGAGTTATTAGCTGAGCCTAAATTCTCCATGTGGCCTTCTGAACTTCAAATTGCCATTTTCTGTTTCAGAATTGCCACTTCAAGGACATAGCTTCCAGCCTTCCAGTCACAAAGAAAGGTCAGTCCTGAGTGAGCAATGACCGTCCCTTTGAATACTTTGATCATTTAAATTATGAAAGGTCTTCATTAGTGTACAATGATGACTTATCTCTTTTTTTTTGCCTAATTATTTTAATATTATGAAGCCTAATAACTGCACGTAAGTTTTCCAGACCCAGCCTCTATTCTGAATATCACTCTAAGGGAGTAGTGACTCCACGCCTCAGCAATTCACAGATTGATTTCTTAAGAATGACTCCCCGCCTGGTGAGATTGAAGTGAGAAAGTTGAGAAAAGAAGTTTCAACTTCTTTTCTCCTCCTATAGAATTTTCCATTTCCCCTTCTTTAATCTAGTAAGCATTTCAAAAACGATCTAACAGCAGAAACTTCATATATCTCTAGCCCTTCATAAAATTTTACATGAATTGATATCTTGGTAGTATTTGTATCTACAAATAACTTTTTGACACAGTTATTTCAGTGTATGGTACCTGTGCTTACTAATCATCATCTTTAGGAGGGTAAACAAAATCAATTTAAAATCAAAACCTTCACTCCAATCCATTAATTAATGGATTGGGCCTATGCTATGACCCAAAATATTTTCCATGTAGTCCATCAGCGATAGGTGACATAACCTTTGGAATGGTTTGTTCATCAATTTAGAAATAAGATATTTGAATCTGACTGCAATTAATTATGATAAATATTGGCTTTTTGTGTGGAATATTATCTTTAAGTCTAGGACTTCTTGAGACTTATGGAACACATTATTATGCTATGTTGACTAGCCTATTCTAAATAAATGATTATGTTTTTAAAGCACCGAGCATTTAGATAGGAGTGATAGTTGTATGGCAAAACTCCCAACAACAGTGTCCCACTCAGGCATAAAAATTGCCTCTTCCATAAGTAGTAACAGATGTTCAGGGTTTTGCAGTACTGATTCAAAATTGGCAATGGACAACATATTCTGGCTGTGATATCTTTTAACTCTTATTATTTATATTTACACATAAAGAAAATATATGTGATGAAGGAAATTTATTTTTTCTTTAATTCTTACTAAGATCAAACTGAGGGAATGGGTGATAAGGCAGCAATCTCATTGAGTCATTTCCACTAGGGCAGATCCAAGCAGGGCCATTTCCTTCAGGAAAATCTTTTAAGTAACTTTCTAGTTATAAACTGTTGATTACGGCTGCGACTAAAGTCTAATCTATGCTAGTGGATCTGACTTGAATCCCATCAACCAACAGCAGGGTCTTCTTCACCCACAATCGCTTAGGCATAAATTTTGAGCAGGTGTGAGCTAAGATTAGATCTAACTGAAGCCCCTTGGGATCAAATGATCCAGGATAGCTTGTCACTCATACATTGCTGCTAAGAACTTCACAGCTGTCTCATCTAAAGGAATTGCTCTTGGTGCTCATGATGCTGGAGCTGGAGCATGAAGAGAGCGGCACCAACGCTTGCAATCTGGCCATTGCCTTGAACATGGTGACTGGGGGCAGCCCCACCATGAGGCTCATGCAGCCCCTGCCAGGACACCCTGGGGAGCTGCTGTCCTATTTCAATCCCTCCAGTGCTTCTCCCTCTTAGGCCCTCTCAGCCCCTGTCCTTCCCACCCTAGCTGTGACGAGCTGATGGAGGCAGCCGTGCAGTACTCCACCAAGTATGTGAGGGACCTGGGCACATGGATGAAGACACCACACAGGCGAGGACACAGAAGGAGGGAGCTCCGGTGCTCCGTGGGAGTAGGAGCACTGTGTGGCTGTTGAGGAGGGCTCTCAAATGTCATGAGCACCGAAAGCAGAGCCTTCAGGTAGGAGAGCTGTCGAAGGCAGATTCTTGCCCTGCACTGTGATGCTGATGCATACACATGTGTACAGCACATCTGAGAGCACAACATGTGTTTCCAAAGAGCTGAGGAGTGGCCCTGGACACCCAGCACCAATGCTGACCATCGTCTGCTCCCTGGAAGCCCCTTGTTCCAGTCACTCTCAGCAGTCTGCAGCTCTTTCTCTCTCCTTGCTCCAGGACTTGGGGGATATATTATTTATCAACTAGCAGATGCTGCTGAAGATAGAACAGCAATGACAGGAGGTCTAAAGGCAGCTGGTAAAAAACAAGGGTCCCCCATGTTTTATCACATCATTGGACTGTGGGATCAGGCATCAGCTGCTCTCCAGGGCATGGAAGCAGGAGAGCTTTCGGAGCAGCAATTTGGAAACAAAGGGCTTTGGCCAAGACACTGCCATGGTAATTTCTCTTTCACTCCAAGCTCAGTATTCTTCATTTTATTGTCCTCCTTGCTCTCCCTGGAGAATCCTCTCCAAGCCACCTCACTCTTCTTTGGCAGCAAGGTGAAAAGGCGGAACTGTTTCTCCTGTCCTCCTCAGAGGAAGATGAAATGAAGGAGGAAGAGGGACTAGACCCCTGCACTGACACCACTGAGGGCTGGTGCAGGTAGAGTAAGGAGCTAATGTGGTGGTGGGAGCAGGGCCACGCTGGGGATGCAGGATATCTCGTGTCTCTGGCCAGGCTCTGGCCCTGCTTCTGCTCGCTCGCTGCTCTGCAAGGGAGGCCCACAGCTCCTTGGCAGAAGCAGCCATCTGATCCTGTCTAGCTGCAGAAGGACCAGCCTGAGCTCCCTGCTGATGCTTGACAGAAGGGAGGACCTTTCTGCTGGAGCTCTGGTGGGAAGGCAGCTGTCCTGTTGTGGCAGTGAGGGCGCAGGGCAGATACCTGACTGTCTGCAATGCAGATGGTTGTATGGGGAGCTGAAAGAGACTAGTGTGGATTGTGTTTATGTGAAAGACTATTGTGGACTGTGTTCTGTCTCGACATTGTTGCTATATAGTTTACAAATTCCTAGTCTCCTCTCTCCAGGAGGATTGAGATATCTTATCTTCATACAATGATCAACTTCTTGGCCTTGTCATCTTGTGGAAAGAATGGGATATCAGCTTAAAGTTTGTTACCTCTGCACAATTTACAACTTCATGGATTAGCCCAAGACACCAACAATGCTCAGCAGAGCCTGACAAGCGATGCTGGCAGTTGAGTGGCGGTGGGGGGAGAGGAGTACCAAAGCAAAAAACATCAAGAAAGTGGGCAGATTCTTCGAGATCTGGGACAATAAAAGGACTACATTTTATCCCCCCAAAGGGGAAGTTGCATAAAAAGAGAGACGCTCCTTGTCCTTCTTCTCAACTCTCTTCCAAGAAAACAATCACCTGTACCGAGGCAGAGACGACAAAATGTAACTTAACTAGTGGTGGTAGTGACTAATCTTGCTGCATCTCTCCTGCTTGCTTGCTTATCTTTCTTCCTCTTCTTTTTGCTTTCATTTTCTTCTCCTTCTTCTCTCTGTCCTATCACTATTATGAAAATAGAGCTTATAAGGTTGTATGGCATTTGACCTTGTTTGTGTCTTAATCTCGCTCTTGGGATTGTATAGAAACTTTCCCCGACAGTGGATCGGGACAGGAGCACAAGTAGCTGAGTATGGGGGCAGAGAGATCGTCCTTCTGCCTACTGAGCTCTTCTCCTCTCTCTCTCTCTCTCCCTTCTTGTAGCTTGTGGAACAAGTGGCAGCACCTACACCTGAAGGTGGAGAGCAGGTTTTCTTCCTGGCAGCAGAAAACAATCAAATAAAATCCCCCTTCTGCAGAACATGAAGTTGGCATAAACAGCAGCCACATCAGTAGAATATTAAACACTCAGGGAGACACTGGAGACCACTCCCAGTGGCATCCACAAGGCAGGTGCTCTTCCTAGCTCCAGGCAGACCTTGTAGAGCACATCACTTTTATCTGCACTTCTCTCATGTTTGTTCCTGAAGTTGGGAAAAGCAGCGAGCACTATTAAACTCTTTTGCTGATTTCCAGCAAATGTGTAAGTGAGGGGGAAGAGTTACAGCACACCTACCACAAAGAAGAGTAGCAATAAATAACAATATAATACAGTAAATTAAAATAACAGAGTTTCAATATTGACACTAACAATGGGAACAAACTGTTGTGGTTGAACATGTGTATTTGTTCAAAAGATAACAGCAAGTCGCTACATGACTACATATTTAAACGCCAGCAAAGGGATGCTGAATAATATCTGGAAAAGTACCTTGTTCATCATGACACATCACTAGTGTCTATTTTATAAAAGGTGTTTAAAAATATACTGAGTAAACCAAAAGAACAGTCTGCACAACTAACAGATATTCAGCTGTCGCCCATGGGTGGCAGAAAGTGCCACTTTTACATGAGAGCTAAATTAATATGTGTGGGCTTGGAGGAAAGAGCTGCAATCCATGATTAACTTCTAGGCATGAGTTATTGCGTATAGCAGTGAAATAAATATTTGTCAAGAATCTGAAGTTTAAATGGATATGTGCCAGCATTTAATGGAAAGAAAAAAAAATGCTTTTGTTAAATCAAGGCAGTTGAGGTAAATATCTATTGGAGGTCAGGTAGTGAAAAGCTTATAAACAAATACACTTGCACATAGTTTATCTGAGTGTATATGTTGACGTCTTACACTGTTTCTGCATTGGGTAACTGTCTCATTGGTCTTCAATTAGCCATATTTATATGTGAGTTGATCTAAGATAACTCTTACTTCTATCAAAATGTAATGTATTATGTCAACATGTCACTGAGTATGTAAATTGAGTCTGGATGCAGGTTTTCAGTATGCAGAGAGTCTGGTTATCTAAATGATGAATGCAGTTTCCACACATTGCTGTGGTGAAGGCTATTTATTTAACTTAATTTTGAATGATGTTCTTGCTCAGGAATAAATGGACAACAACCTATGTGCACAGTCACAAACTAATTCTGAAGCTATTCTGGGATTTTCAGAGCCCACAAATAGACCTATCCAGAAATTAGTGTGCTTTGGGATTATACACTGAAAGTTTTTAAGAATTTTCAGATGTTTGTGAATATGTGAGATAAACAGAAATTTACTTTTCCTTTTGAACCCAAATGCCATTAATTTGAGTGCATACCTACAACTCTTTTGAATTTTTGAATTTCTATAAATGGGCAACTCTTTGAGAAGTAATATGGCCTGTTAGGTGAATTGTACACACATTTGTATATGCTTTGGTTTGTGTTTCATAGAAAATATATTCCCTCCTCTAGTTTACCTCAGAGATGTGAATGTGTTAAGTCTTAATTTGCTTTGTGGATTTAGGACAATGCACACACATTGTGCACATATCCCAACTAGAGATTTTCAGGATATTGAGAACCACTTTGTTAATAACCCTTTGGGAAGGTGAAAGAAAGAGTATAAAACCAGCAGTACTGTAGACATAAAAGTGGATTAAAATTCTTGTTACTTATTGATAAAATATTTAGAGGAAGGAAGGATAAAGGTAGCAGGGTGTATGGAAGTACTCACCTCAAGAATGATACTAGACACAGCTCACATTAGAGATAAATATCTATTTTTGTCCATAAAACATTTAACATTAAGCAAGTTAAAAGCAGACAAAAACAAAGCAAAATGAATAAACAAATGAACAGAAAAAAAGTCCACAAAAACAACAAAAGTAAAAATATTTTGATCTTGAATTCATACAGGTAGGATTTTCTTCTCAAACTGACAGAAAAAAAATCATAGTCACAGATCACTGTGTTAAGACAGGAAATCAGCTGGTCACACCTTTAGCATGACTATTCGGATTTACAAGAAGTTATTGTGCATAGGGATGCCAGTGTATACCAACACCAGTGTACTCTCTGTCTTTGGAGTCTTCACAACCCGACATGATGCAACTTGGTCTTATCCCATGAACGACCAGCAGGATGTTGAACTAAAGACTTCCTGACATCCCTTCCAGTGGGAATTGTTCTGTGATTCTGAGTGCAAAACTTCAGTTTGAGCTTTCTACCAAAGTAGAGAAGACTCTACCAAATCTGAAATAACAAGATACTGTCGTTATATAACTTCATATCCACAGATTGGTCTTCTGAGTCAAATGTCACAGATGAATAAAGAAAATAAAGAAAATTGCATGAACAGAAAAAGGCTTACTAAATCTGATTTCTTATCTTTGGCTAGATATAATAGCTATACTGCATTTCTGAAATAACATTAGGAGGTAGCATGTTCTCTATTTACAGAGTTACTAGCTAAGGGAGATCAAAGCAAGTATATAAGCTTTTTATTTTTAACAATAAATTAAGTCCTTCATATCATACTGACCAAGATCAACATGGTCATCCTTTTGCCTCAGATACACTTCTTTCAGAAGAGTTATTCTTACAAGACTTATGTCTATGCAGATCTCTATAACATGAACCATATTATGAACCACAGCTATTAGTTTCAAGTCTTTTTGTTTGGATAACTAGAGAAGTGCATTTACAAACATCATCTTAAATGATCAATTTTTTCATTTGAATGGACAAGTACTAAAAAATGAGACTTCTTCCCACTCACTTGGATACTGGGGTTACAAGGTAAATGTTATAAGAGGGCTATTCTTAAATGGACAAAGGAGGTTAAACGAGTACACTAAAACTGCCTTAAAGATCTACTGTCAGATAACTGACTATATTTGTCTCCTTGTACACATCAAAAAAAATGTTTAGAGTTTTGTTCATAAGTACATTCACAAAGGCCAATAACACATGTGCTAAATTTGCTTATGCATTTAAATATCCCTATTTTCAAACTTAATTTAGAAATTGCTTGGCTGGTAGATGCATTCTGATAGGCAATCATTTTTTAATTAACTACTAAAGAAATCATGTTAAATAAAATTGTTCTTTTTTTGTGAGGGGAGGAAAGAATAAATAATGAATGATAACCTCTGGTTTTCCAAGAAGAAGAAGAAAACGATATAACTTAGCTAAGGGAAGTAATTTCATTAAAGACACAAAATGTCAGCCTGAATGTTCATCTACCCTTATGAATAAATACAGATACAGTAGTTACTATTTTATCTCTCTTGACATTGGAGTGAATAATAAAATAAACTTCATCTTCTAATTTCCATTTATTCAAAGCTGTAGTTATGTGCATTACTCCAACAAGATTAAGTAACCAGAAATGACACAATAAAACTGTAAAATAATTTGAAAGTGTTGGCAATGAGGTAGGGAGACATTCCCTTATTCCATAGATAGGTTCATAACAATTTGTTTGATCACTTCAAAGTCTCTGCATAAAAAGATATAAAAGAATGAAGTATGTGTGATGAGGGGATTCTTCGTTCTTGAAAAGCAAGATGTAGTGGAATGTGGTGTGCAAAAACAGAAGATATCTGACAAGTGATAGAGCAACCTATTTACCAGTAGGTAAGTAGTATTAGGAAGGAACTGAAAGCACACTGATAAATTTTCACTGAAAAAAAAAAATGCTTGCAAGACTTATCAGCTTTCTAGTTAAGTTTTTTTTTCTGTCTTTTCATCCCTCAATTATTTGCTATTTGAGAGATAACCTTTAATTCCCACAATATGTGGAACAGCTGCAATAATGAGGCAGACACAATTCTGAAGCCTCAACTCGTATTGATAGCATAAAGGAACTTGAAAGATTAGATGCCAAAATATCTGAGTAGAGACTACTGAAAATTTAAATATACACTTAAATAAACACTTAAATATACACTGCACATAGCACAGCTCCATCCATGGTGAAGGGAAAGGAAAAACTCCAAGGGACCAACTCCCTGTGAGCAAATGGCTTACGAGCATTTCCAGGAATATTAAAATCAGAGCATTGCAAAAGAAGTGGAACAAGAGCGGCATCCTACGAAAAGTTTTCCAAAATCACTATCATTACTGCCTTTGAGGCTCTGCTGCCATTATGGCAGGATGAACACATTGAACATCTTGAATTATAATATCATAAGCTATGTGAAGCAATATCATAGTATTAGTCTAACTAAGAGCTGGCTGTTCAAAGGCATGTGATATTTGGCAGTACTTTACGTTAGTGTCATTTCCTTTAAAATATACTGTCTTAGGGCAATGCAAATGACACTATAAAGGTATGAATCATCCAGGTTACTTTTACCTTTGGGAGAAAATCTCTGGCCTGATATGACACCATTTTAATATACAATGAAACATCTTAGCTTAGGGTAGATAATTCTACCGCAGTTCAAAAAAACCAGAGATTGAAGTCTCTGTATTTTTCAATATGGAATATGTGATTCAGAATTAACCTTCTATATGGTGAATTTACATATTCTTTCCATTATCAAACTATCCATTGTCACCTGAAATAAATGAGCACTTCTGCTCTTCTTTAGCTTTCCAGTTTAGCGGTTGAATAGAGAGGAGGAAAAAAATGTTAGAAGGATTAAAAGGGCAATAAAGTTTTCAAAATATTTTTCTTTCAGATTGACCTTTTAGCAATGTGTTTTGAAATAAAGACTAACATTTTCTTTCACACAGTGGAAGTAAAATAAAGAGTATAATCCCCAAAATGCTAGTTAGTTTTTCCTCATCTGAAAAATATTCCCTGAACTCATATAGTATCTTTAATTTTTTGAAACTGCTTTAGTTTGGCTGCTTTTTGTCAAGAAGTAAATTTTCACCAAGTTTTTTATCTTCCTCTGTCTTTCCACAATATGAAGGCAAGTTGCAGCTGCTTTGCATTTTCTGTCACGGTCTGTACTAAGCTTCTCTTGCACACTTTTAAAATATTAATAAGAGATTGTTTAATTGTTAAACTAATTAATCTTAAGGGAAAAAAAAAAAGAAAAAAAAAAGCAGATCAGCAGATAACCTGAGGTGCCAGATCTCTCAGCTTCTTTCTCTAGTTTTACAGTTGAGTCTACAGTAGTTCCAGATTTCTTTTATTCATTAAAACTTACAGTCCTGCAATCTGTTACCCATCCTGGTAGGCAGCAAGATTTGAATTAAGATGCAACTTATCAGGAGATTTCAGCTTGTCTAATCTTTGTTATTCCTTGTAATGTTCCACTACACTAATTATTCTTTATCATTAGGCACTCCTAACATTTTTTGCTTACTATTGCAGCTTGCTGCAGCTATCTATTACTTACCAGCCCTCCAGCAAGGTTGAATGAAGCTTTCAGGAAAGTCTTCATACATCTATCACATAGCAGAAAATCTTGAATAAGTATACTTATCCTTAAATTATTACTTCATTTTCTTGCTCATACTACTTCTCAGATGCAGAGAAACCTGGAGCTGAATTTCCAGGCCACAGATTTTCTCCATATTCTATACTTTGCACTCCAAACACACAAACTATTAATTTGACTGCCTGTGACTATTAAAATCTTGGGGCAATTGCTAAGGTTTTAGCAATAATAACATATAGGAGAGAATGTAACAATAAGCTAGTAACAATAAGCTAAAAGACACATTAGATATTTATATGAACTCAGGATTACTCGGACTCCTATTAGCAGAGTCCTAAGAATTCATTAGAAGGATGTTCCCATAGAACATTCCCATATAGTTGTCTCCATAGAAATTACTGAATATATAGGTATTCCAAAAATTCAAGGACCATCTTCATCTTTAGACCTCTACAGCTCTTAAATAAAAATAAACTCAAGTTAGAGATTAAAGGAATAGAAATGACACATAAACAGATCTTTGTGCCCAAATGAGAAATAAACATTCAATAGCTCCACAAAAGTTTTTATAAACAAAATTCCTCCCTTGTTCAGATAAGTCTATTTACACATATATGGCTAGCACTGGACATTCTTATTTGCATAAGTTTCAAGAAGAATCTCTGCACTCTGCAGGAAACAGAAATACTATGTACAATTAACTCCTACAAAATGTGAATTCTTGCCATGTCTTATTTTATTTTTTAGAACAAAGACTAAATGTAGTAATAAATGATGACTGGGTCCAGTGGGAGCATGAGCTTGGATTATGATAGTACCAGTATGTTCTAAATAAATAAAACTTTCTGCAGAGATTTATAGTTATTGAGTAATAACATTGAAAGCTGCAGTAATAGTTTTGGCTTCAGCCACTATTAAATCTTGGAAAACTACATTATAAAGCAATATTCTTCATTTCCTATTAACACTAAGGCTGAAGTTGACCAATTTCAGGAAATCTGCTGATACTGTATGTGAAGTAAGTAGTATATCCCAGGAGAATTTAATAAAGCTGACTTGTACCAAAGTAAACTAATATTGCTGAATGAGAATCATATATCTAGCATGATTGTACATGACAGAAATTAATGTAGTTCAGGAGTTTAAAAGCAGAAAGATCTATTATCTTGTTCTGTTCATAAGTACGTAGCTTTCAGAAAACATACTGCCTTCTAATAAAGGCTAAGAAAATCATCTTTTCAACAGTGAGGAAAAAGAAGAAAGGTTTTATAATCTTTTCCATTTAGATATTTAAAAATGAGGTATACGTAAGACAAACTATTCTAATTCAGCAAAGAAAGTCTGCCAGAAATATTGATAATGGAAATTTAGTTGGCAAAAACTATATTTGTGAAAACAAATATCTGATCCTCAATCACTAATCATTCTTAGTGATCATCACTACTGTGTTGATCAAAGATTTGATTGTGAGTAGTTTCTGTATTTGAGGTACAAGAGAAACTATCATAAGAAACAGGCCTCTTTTTTCGGTCTCACTGCACCGAAAACATTTTTCCAGTGCCTTTGCAGAAAGATGAGACAACTTAGCAGCTCTCAAATATTTTATTGTATTTCATTTCAGTTTCAAGATTTAGTTTTTTATGGCTGATTTGAAATAAAGTCATTTCAAAGCCAAACTTAGCATATCTCTATAGGGTTGATATTGGGATTAAAACTGTCCTTTGGATGGAAGACATGATGGTGTCTTGTTTTTTATTTCTTTTTGAGATTACCAAGTTTTAGTTAAATGTTATGATCAACATTAAAAGTGAAATCCTATTCCTACAGAAGGATCTTTTGAGGAACATTTTTTTACCTGTTTCTTCAAGTATTTGTTGATGTTGCATTCTTGGAGGTGGAATGAATCTATGTTGTTCTGGATCATCAAAGGGTGTGGACAGCAGACATGCAATCAAGGAAAACATACACACAACTAAAACAATTCCAGCTTATGTTTTCTCCACTCTCGTTCTTCCCCTCACACCCCAAACAGAACAGATGATTAAGTCTCACTAAGATAACTCTACTGGCAAATAAAAAAGATTCCATCATTACAAATCACCTATACAGACCTAGCAGGTACTTCCATCATACTTATCAAGAGTAAATGGATACAATAGTTTTGCTCCTTGTGCATTTTACTAGGAAATTACTCTGCTCCCAAAATGCAAAATGACCATTTAAATTCTTCCCTATGCAAAATAAAACAAAGAAATAATAATCTCATTGTCCAAGTTGAAAGTTGTCTGTTTTTCATTAATGTGAAGGAAACAAATTGTTTTTCCCTAAAAGAAAAATGAAGTTCAAAGCAATGTTCTCATTTTGTGCTGGGCCCTCTTTGACAAATTAAACCATCTGAGATGTGAAAGCACAGGAAAACAAAACAAAACAAAGCAAAAAATATATATATAATTGATAGTTGAGGAAAGCTAGCATTGTGAAAGGGATAATTTTCAAATCATGTGAGAGGAGATGAAACTGGCTCTAACACACTTCTTGCTAGGAATGAAAATGATACAAATCCTATTCCAGTCCTGAAACTTGGATCTACCAGGATCTACTAATCCCAGACTGGTCAACTCACTGTACTCTGTTTCTATGACTTTTTTCCTATTGCTCCTATTTCTAGGAAATTTCAGGGAAAAAAAAAAAAAAGAACAATAAAGCATACAGATGAATAATGTAGTAAAGATGTTCTTTCTCTGTTTGAGAACAGAGTTTCTGAGTCAAAGCACTTGCTATAGGAAGATTTTCCCTTGCAGGGGACAAAACCTCTTTTGCTACAAATACCAGATGATGAAATTTCACATACATCCCTACTCCTGGAGGAAAGAACATTAAAACACTTTTTCTAGATGTACACTTTTGGGACTCAAAGACTCTTGCAAAGAAAATAATCTCTTCCCTTTCCACTCTCTAGACAAACACATATTCCTTCCACATTTATCTTTTGCAAAAGGCCATTAGAGGCTTTCTTCTTCCCCTTCTTGAGAAGGGCCAGAGGTACGACAGTGCTCAGTAGGAACATGAAATCTTCTTCAACAGGCAATGCTAAAGCCACAGATGCAGTGATACATGTCTTCAAACTCTTTTAAGAATTATTCTAAGTAATGGATTAAAATTTTGTAGTAGCCTTGTGTGTCAGAGTGAAAATGAATGCAGATATGTTTTAAGCATGTGAAACAGTTGGTTATGCCTCTGGTGCAAAATACTTCTTGGAAAGTGGCATTTCATATCTTTATTTTAAAAGAAATTAGTGAAAAAAAAAAGTACACAGCGTATGACTGTAGGAATATTTCTAAAGGATAGCTGCTTATTACCAAGCACCTGCATGCCAGTTTGAACAGAACAGATAGCCTAAGAGTCATTGATGTTTTCCTGATAGCAATCCATTGGATCTCAATTTAGAAAGTGGTCTTAATATATAAATGTAGATTCAAATTTAAACTTCATTGATTCTGAAAGATATCACCATTTTGTTAGACTCTGCTTTTCTGAAAAGGGCTCAAGCACTCTGAAGGTGGTACAATATTTTCCATACTGATACTCTGATAGATTCTGTGATGAAGAAGAGGAACTTGTTTGCAATGAGTATCTTGAATTTCACATCAACATCCCGAAATTGATGGTAGATACTAAAGATACAATCAATCACAGTTCCCATCTAAAAACTCTCCTTTCTTTAAGCTATGATAAAGATTTATATGAAGCATCCAAAAATACAGCAGATGTTCTAATTGTTTTCAGTAAATTAAGAAATATGATAAAGGATGCATATTTAAGAATGATACAAAGTCAAAAGAGTACTAAGCAATGGAAAATTATCTACAGCTTTGAGAAAGACTCTTCTTCGGGTCATTCAGAATATAAAGACAAGAAGCTTGATTTGCAGAGCAGATGATCCTAGAAAAGCCACCACCACTGTGTAAGTTTTCCTTCCAGCTCTCACTCAGAGTTTAGCTCTTGAGACATCCCAATATTTTGTTATAGTTTAATCTGTGATACAAATCTCAGCAAATATATCTGCACGTCTTTATGTATGTATTTGATGGTTGCTGATGTTGTCATGTTTGGCAGCTATGAGAATTTTAATTTCTTTCACTTGAGCCCAGCCTTTAAATAGCTTAACTTTGCCTTTTTTTTTAGATTGAAGTTTCATGGCTCCACTTTCAGTTTGGTAAATGCTCACAAATATTTGCTTCAAATTAGTGTTACTCTCAAATGCTACGAACCACATAATAAAGGTTATTATTAGGCAATTATGAGGGCAAAACCGATGAGGTGCAGTGATGTGATTGTGTTTGCAGGTTGCAGATATTCAGAATGAATAAGGATGCAAATGTAAAGCTGTGAGATTTCATTCCATGGAATATGTTTTCTATTTTCAACTGCTAGAAAACAGTTAAAAGATCAGGATCATAAAATAGTGACTGATCTATCTGACAAGTTTATTATCAAAGACATGGATAATAAAGCTGTAACCTTGTTTTGATCTGTTTAATTCAAGAATTAATGTAATAAGGGAGATTTGGCAGCTGATATTTTGCTGATAATGGCTCACTGAATAATACTGAAGAACATGAATAGTAAATTGACAAGGAGTAAATGTTCATCTACTGGCAAATGAGGAAAAACAAGCTGTCCAGCAATTTAATACTGGCTAACACTCTGCAGTCCAGATGAACTGAGTTAAACAACTAAAATCAATATAAGATTTTCAAATCAGTAGAGAGTATAACAGCAATCACACATATAAAACATGCTTTCTCTCTCCTTTATCTTCATGACTCTTTAGGGAAATCTGGATTCGAAATCCTCTCAACTATATTTTTTCCCCCTCCAAACATGATCATCCAGACAAATCCATGAAAATATGACCACCATATCTCAGAAAACATCATAGTATTTTGAGTATGGATGTATTTTATCTTCATTGTTAATGTGTGATCTGGAAGAAAATATTTATGCTGCCGTCCCATATGTTTAATCTCCTCAATGATATTGATATAACCATTTCTGTAAATTTATTGTACACCACATCCTGAAACAATGAGGTCAAAAACAAAGAATCAGTCAAACAAACAAACATACAAAGCAAAACAAATAAACAAAAACCAACAGATAAAAATATCAGCAAAACAAATAGGAATGAAGTCAGAGAGTGATTGTGGGGTACCATAATATTATGTAGCCACAAATACAGAGTGCAGAGCAATCAAAAAGATACCAAATACTTGGTTTGTTTCTAATTTATGTTTTACTTATGTTATGAAGTAAAACCTGATTCTTACAATAGGCTGTTAAACTAAGGCATTGATTTGTTTATTTTTTGCAATTTTAAAACTGGAAAATTAAGATGAATTTGTATGTGAACAGTGATTTGAGCCTTCCAGATTTTACAACAGTGCTTTCTGGCAAGTCCCTATTTTCTCCACTTTTCCCATTCTTCACACATTTTAACTTAAAATTTAATGTCAGATTCACCTTTAAATTTTCAAAAGCATTCAGACTTATTCTTGCTTTTTTTCTTTCCTTCTTTGTTCTAATATGGACTTGAAATCTTGAAATTTTCCATAGAAAGTAAAATGATCAACTTTTAGGGATAAGTGTGAATTACCTGAACAAATCAAATCCATAAAAAAAAAGAAAAATTAATTTGATTGAAAATATTCCCAAAAATATATTTACTTTTATATTCCCAAAATTGCATATATATATATATATTTAAAAGCATCAAGCATCCGGCATCCATATACTGGATGAAAAATACAAAGAGGCTGAAGTCTCCTGTTATGGGACAGGACTTCTGTAATGACATCTGCTACAAGTCAGTACTGCTATATCAGTGAGTATGGTGAGGCTTTCTGTGAAATCAAAGCAGACTTTTTCCAGAAAATGTCTGCTTTGATTGTTGTAGAAATGGATTTTCCTTGTTCAGTTTGTAAACTCTTCAGGCAACAGTTATAAAACATGGGAAACCTGAATGTAACATCTATCATTTGGTAACAGGTAGCTCTGATAAAGAGTTTTCCTCTCTCTCCCACTTTACCAGCTCTGAACCTCCTTCCATATCTCCTCTGAATCTCCAGTTCTGCTGCCTACAAAGTCATGTATATCCCTGTAGTGAGCTATATATTAAATATATTCAACTGACACTCTTCTGACAGTGAGAACTTAAATGAGAAATCAGAACATGTGCATTTCATACACAATCTCAATCAAGTCAATAATCCAAGACGTGACTTATGTGATAACACTGTAACTATGATAAACACAACTGTGAGCTTTCTACTTGACTGAAGCAGGAAACAAAGAACAACCTTCTGATGCAATCTTAGCACTTAGTTTTATATCCAAGTGCATCTGGTATTTTTCATATAGACTTTTTTCCAAGAAAATGCTATCTTATTGATAAAATAGACAATGACTCTTCATTAAAACTGAAATGATAACATAACCCGAAACAAATACACAGAATTTGCCAAGTTTGATTCAGCTTTATAACTGAGTACTTTAGATCTTGCTAGTAAGTTCGATTTTCTGCTTAAGAAAGAAAAACATATAAATAAATAAATAAATAAAATTGAAGAAAAGTATCTTAATTTTAGATGACAAGAGAAGACAAGTGTGAGTGTTCAACAATCAGGCAAAATGGTTTTAAATTTTGTACTAACACCAAATGGCTACTCTGAGACATACAGAAAAACAGAGATTGAAAGATGCATTCTGCTGAAACAAATAGTAGCATAGATAAATATACCATGTTTTGGCTTCCAAGATTCTCTATACCATTTGCTACCTAAAATCCTGGTGAAAAAGAACTAAAGATTTCACTTTGAAAACAAAACTTCTGTCTGATAATAACGGTATAGCAGCAAATTTTGTTTTGTTTTTTTTTTGTTTGTTTGTGTGCTTTGTTTTACACTGTAAGAAAGGACAGGTTTTTCTTGATATATTTGCCTTACAGACAGCTATAGGATTAAATATACATAAGATTAAATATACATACATAATATACATACAGTAGATAGCTTCTTTCTGTTCTTTAAATTCCTTGGATATGCATTTTGATTCAGAAAAGGATAAAGGATGCCTGCAAGGAAACATAAGGACTGGTAGAGATGTCTGTATTTACTAAACAGGGTTGCATGGAACTGGATTCCTGAATCCAGCATTTGCATATAACAAGTCAATGCTCCGCTAAAGGCTCTATTAATGTGTGAGTATAGCAAAGAACAAACATCATCTTAGTTTATCTCTTTGAGAACAAACACATGAGCATGCTACCATGAAGTAAAATGAGCATGCAAAAATGTTGCAAATCAGCATAATCAAAAAACTAGGCACTCCTGTACTGTCGTTCTGCAAATCATTCGTTCTCAAAATACATCTTGTTTTGATAAGATGTTTGAATGTGTGTCTTTTTACAGCAAATATTAAAAAAATACATATATTGTATCTTCTCTATGGATGAGGCATCTCTTGTCAGGAGATGGGGAGGAAACACTGAAATCTCTTCATGCTCAGAAACTTGTATATTTTCTTCATGGCACTTGCACTCTAAAAGAAATGTTGCGCACATCTAACAAAAGATATTCCACACAATGTTTGCTCTTTCTGAACTATCAGGAATACTGCTGGATTCCAGCAGTCATAAATAGAAAGGCAGTTCTAAAGTGCACCAAGAAGCACTGTCAACATCTGAAAATCCATTAAAATGGATGTTTGAATGTCTTATATTATTCTTTATAGGTAGGTTCTTTAGATCTGTATGTTACTGCTGCTTGGCTTTCACAGTGACATCCCGCAGTATTAAAGCAGTAACTATTTGTTATGGATTTCTAGGGACAGGAACTCCAGGAAACCTCCGAGGCAAACACACCCATTCCTGCAGAGAGATGAAAGATTTGACAGAGAGAGCAGGATAGCAGCTCCAACGTGTAAAGGACTAATTAGGATTTATTATTTTTACAGGATATTGCCTATCTATTTTCCTCAAAATAAAAAAATTCACCTTCTCTACATTCATCAACCACAAAGACCATTTATCTGTAGCTTTCATTTCCTTTTCTACTCAAGACCACGGACGTATCATTCTAGCTCAACACTACTATATTTCCACTGTCCCAGAATAAAACTTAATTTAAGTTATCACAGCTGGAAAATGTCTCAAAGAACCACCATAACAGAAAAGACACAAAACAAATCAAAGCAAAAAAAGGGCAAAGGAAAAGCGAAACACTATTAACAGCAATGAAAATTCTAAAAGAAAAAAAAATCACATTCCATTCTCACTTTCTTTTTTCCATCTCTGAGAGTAAAATCACAGACCTGCATCAAATATTCTATTTAAAAATTGCCAAACTAACTCTTATATGTCATAAAATTAGAATTACTCATACTTCAGTGGATATTTATAAATTATTTATTGTAAAGTAACTTCCTAAATTCTTTTAAAAGACAAATACATAATAAGAAAAGCAACAACAATTACAATCATCAAGAACAAAAGTGTAAAGGAAAGCAAGTTCTTGTGGCCTAAATGTGATAATGGCCTTCTTAGGATGACCTGACTTCTCTCATTGCAGCACTCACATAACTTGGAAAACATCTCAGGATCCTTTGGGACTCATGGGGCGCTTGATCTGCTTTGGTATTTTGACTCTTTTAGCAGGCCCTGACTGTCTCTTTTGTCTCTGTCTGGCTTTGCATCCCATGCATATTTTCTCCTTATGGGTGTTAGTTTTGACATCAAAAGCAAGTAAGCAGTCAATACCTCTTCCTACAAAATGAACAGCATTCAATATTCTGAGTGTCCTGAGGGGCTTTGATATTTTGATAATCTATCTATCTAGGATATCCTGCCTCTCTGTCTCTGCTTTGGACTTGTCAAGTCTTTGTGTAGGCCTGCAGATGGAGATGCACAGGAATAAAAGCAATGAATCCCTGACTAGAAATCATTCCTCCTTTGCACAGTATACAAGCATTTCAAATGTTATTCAGTTTCACTTTCAGCTACAACAAAACGCTTTTGAAGTTGGTATCCAGAGGTTGATTTTATAAGCTATGTTATGTACATGAGAGATGCATGTTGAGTTTGATATTTCATAGTATATTTAGTTCAAACCAAATCCTCTAACAGGATGTAGTAAGAAAGAAATGCAGGAATTATTCTGATCTCAGAGGGTTTTCTTGTTCTTGTTTGATTTTTATTTTTTTTTCAGTTCAGATGTGGTCAGATGTTCACAGCTCTGTGGGAAGGAAGAGACTACAGGAATTGAAATAGATACCTTGTATTTCATACCTCCAAAAATAATCTCCAGATAATTGGATACAGGCTACTTTCGAGTGGTTTATCATCTTAAATATTTTATACATATTCTTAAGATAAAACTACACCTTGGACCCATAAGTCTTTCTTTAAAAAAATCCTTAGAGTCACATTTGCATGAAGAGCTGCAGTGTTGATATATCAGTATTTTCTGATGAAAGATTATGAAACAGCTCTCAATTTAAAAAATAATAAAAAAAAAAAAAATAAAGGGCAATAGGCCCCCAGATCACAGGACTCCTTTTAAATTACTTTTAATACCGCTGATGTCTTTTGGATAGGAGAAATAGAATGTTTGTGCCATTTGACTCCCTTGTAATAGATTCCAAATATACTGGGACTCATTTGACTAGAAAAACTGTTTCAATTTGTCCTACAGCATATTGCCTAGTTCTGTAATGAGGCCTGTGAGGTAATAAACAGATTTAGACTGCAAGTCTTCTATAATTTACAAACTAATGAGTTTATTTCTTTCTGAAGTTAGGATAAGCCTACAGAAATTAGCGAATCACATTCTGTGCAATTATAAATTATCATTCTCTGTAATTATAAATTAACATAGTTTTATTAAAATCTATTTTTAGTTGTATCAGCTGAGAAAATGGCATTGTACAGTGATACAACTTCCATGAAAAAAGAATCAGAATTTGATTGTTCTGGCCATGATTTCTTTGCTAAGATATCTTTCTCTCATATAACTTCACATAAAACTGTGAAGTTTTAGAAATTCAAGTAATTGCAAAAGATTATATACAGAATAATTTGAGTTGGCCAGGATTTGGGAATGTTTCTAATCCCTTTGCACTCTTGAAGAAGAGCCACTTCAAAATGTTTTTGAAATTTCTTAAGAATAAAAATTCTGCTAGGTATCTGGTTTTACAAAAATTAAACGTATGATGACATAACTTCTCTTTATCGTCAGAATTCGGAGGATAGACAAGATGGTTGTGTTGCCATTCAGACACACCACCAGACTGGAAAAAGGGGGCCAGGAAGAATGTTACATAGCTCAACACATGCAAATGCAAAGTCCTGCAGGTAGGAGAAATTATCCTATGTGCCAGCACAGCCTGCTAATCTGCTGAAAACAGCTTTGCAAAGAAGGCACCATAAGTCCTGATGGACCACATACTGTCTGTGAGCCAGCATCATGTCCTTGTAGCAGAAAACATTACCAGAATACTGGGCTGTTTCTGCAAAACTGTAGTCCCAGTTAATGTACAACTTGGGTGTGCAGCAGGAAAAAAATGAGGAAATATATAGCGAAGTTCATCTTGGGGATACAAACCTGAAATTCCATGTGTGAAATTCAGTGATAATAGTGAAGTGGGCAAACCATTGTAACCATGTCAAGTTTTCTTGTGAGAGTAATGCAAGGATAAGTTGCATTTTACTCATTTATTTATTCAAATAGGGAGAAACTCCACTTTGTATCATTCTAAGATTAAAATATGCAATTTCAATTTTTTCTTTTTTTCTTTTTTTTTTTTAACAAGAATCTAAAGCATAGAATCCTTAATGTTGTAAGGGACCTTTAGAGATTATGTAGTCCAATCCCTCTGCACGCAGGGTCACCTAGAGCACATGGCACAGGTTTGCATCCAAACAGGATTTGAAGATCTCCAGAAAGGGAGACTCCACAACCACTCTTGGCAACCTGAGCTCTGTCATCCTCACTGTCATGATTTTTCTTCCCTAAGTTCCTGTAGAACATTCAGTACTTCATTTTGTGGCTGTTTCCTCTTGTTCTATCAGTGCGCACCACTGAAAAGAGGCTGGTCCTATCCTCCTTGCTCCCTCCCTTGAAGTATTTATAGACAGTAATCAGGTTCCGTTGTCCTCTCTCCGCTTTCTCTTCTTTAGGCTGAACAAGCCCAGCTTTCTCAGCCTTTCCTCAAAGGACAGATGTTCCAGGGCCCTGATCATCCTCAGAGCCCTGCGCTGGAATCTCTCCAGCAGCTTCACATCCTTCATATGTGTC
>JAUBOD010000459.1:128517-141762 GCA_032353885.1 Nothura maculosa | reverse complement strand
GAAAGGAGGTTTGTTTTGTGCTTTCTTTCATCAAGAAGTGTGTGTGACCCTCCTGCCAGAGCAAGAGATGCCAGAACCCCATCCCTGGGGTACCTTTTGCAAGTGGCTATGGATGATGTTGGCCTTGTGAGTGAGGCGTTGCTTGAAATCCATCAGGCAGTCCTCCTTGATGCGCAGCGCCTGCCACTTGCTCATTTTCTCCACGTTGCCAATTTGAAGTAGAAAAGGCGCCAGGTAATCGAGCTCCTGCTCCTCCTGTCCCAAGAGGTCGTCCTCCATTAAATTGTCCTGCAGGAGAAGGAGTGAAAAAGAGTCGTGATCCCATTTACTTGTCCCAAACATCCTGTGATAAAGTAAAATAAAAGCAAAAGCCAAAACACTTATAACCCCCTATGAAATAAAGGATGTTTCTTTTTCTTACAATCTGATCAAAACTAGTGCTTTTCATTAGCTCTATCATATTAACACTTCCTCAACAGTTTTTTTGTTCCATAGTTTACTTTTTACTGTACTTTTTTATCATCTCTCTGATTTTCCTTGACTGTAAAGATGTTTCTTACACAGAAAATATTACCCATGGAGATGTGAGGAGGGCTTCACAAATGCAGCAGCATTGGACACAAAGGGATAGCATACGATAGTTGGAGTGATAGTAACCTGGAGGTTGGCAAAAAGCTTGAATTTTTCCCTCTATTTTGTTTCATGCCACATGTATTTGTCATGTAAAACCTATTATTGCCTTTTATAAATTCCCTCTTGAGGAGAGCTCTGTCCACAATCATTTAAAAGGAACATTTTAGAGACCTTGAAAAATTGCAAAAATCACTCAGGAATCGTACCTGGAAAAAAAAAGTCAATTTTATGCAAGTACTAAGGAAATCAAGATAACACATAAGCTATAGTGGATTCAATCTGTTAAATGAAGAAGTGTGCATTTCCCTAACAAAATGAACTGTGGTTATAAAGGTGCAGCTTGGATTCCATTATCACAGTCCTCCCATAACCCCTATAATCAACAAAACCAAGATAGTCATTTTCTTAAAAAAAAACAAAACTAATAAACTTACTATTTTCTCTGTATTTTTTCCCAGAAAGCTGGAAGGTGAGAGCATGACCTTGTTCTGTGTTCACGGAAAGGCAGTTGAAGCTATGCTGCCTTTACACTTGCTTGCATTTGGCACACTGTGTTTTAATAATATGAGAAGCTTTTAGAGGAATTCCTTGGAAAGAAAAGCTCACTCTGGGTTTCTTCAAGCACATGTAATAAATACTGAGATCAATGACCTCTGCTTACCATAGCTTCATACTCTTGTCTTCTCTTTTCATTGCGCTCCGTGTCATAAATTGAAACTGTCAGTTTGATGTCTGCTTCTTCATCCTCACGGATCTTCAGAATTTCTAGCACCTGTCCCAGAAATCACAAAACGAGACACTTAGTTTTCTCAGTTAATGACAACATTCCTACTTACTCGACTTGCTGTGCACAAGAACTATATCTCTCTTTATACGTGGTTCATATATGTATGCATTTTTATGGAAGACCAAATAAATGTAAAGATCTATATGAATATGTTCATATTCTGCTGATAGATCAATCTGATACTGGTTTTTATTTTTTTGGAGGCATAGTTTATAGCCACCAAATCTTGAAAAATTGACTTTTGCAACCTAGTTCTTAAATGTTAGTAATATTTTGTGTTAATGTTGCTGTGCATTCCCTCTCCTGCTCCTCTGGGTGTTCTTCCTCATTTTTTTATATATTTTTTATTCTTCAAATCCGATAACTTTGCCCTCATCTCCAAGAATGGATATGTTTACTGTGAAGTAACTGCAACCCATGCTGAAAATACGGATTTGTTTCACAGGTCACTGTGTCATTAACGGTGCAAGCAACCTGTTTTATGACTTATTTCCCTACAGTTGCTCCTATTAAAAAAGAAAAGATCATTTCAACATTCTGGGTATTCTACCTAGAAGTGCCTAAGAACCAGCTTTATATTAGATACATCTTCAGCCATCATTTCTCTTTGGCCTCATCCCCAGGCAAAAGGCAGATGGATTTCTAGCTGCTCCCACTTGTGGGGTGTTAGTTACTCTCTGAAACTGTCTCCCTACCTGAGAATGAAAAGGAAGAGCCCAATTTGGAAAGTGACCCCCCATAAAGATATTAAACATATCTACCAAGTGAGTTGCTTGCAAGCTTTGAGTTCAGCATGCTCTGTGACACGGGCAGCTCTGAGACACTAGAATTCTTCTCACAGTTCACCCTGGGAATGCTTTGAAGACCACTGAGCTGAAACTGTTTCCAGCCCCGAATTTGAGAGCCGGCCGCGTTACCTCCGTGGCAGTTTCCCAGATTTCGTGCTTCAGCTGCTTCTCCTCCTCCATCAGCTTCTGCAGCAGTTTGTACAGATGGAGCAGCTTTGTGTCCGTCTCAGGGGACCCTGCCTGGAAGGAGACAGGCCAGTGAAAGACCCTCTGGATACACGGGACCAAGGGCTCTGATAATATAAACCAGCTTCCTTCTGCTACGGACGGGGCAGTGACACTGGTTTACACCGCTGAAGCATCTGGCCCAGGGGCACTAGTTAATTAGGCTTCATCTAGAATCTGAACCCATCAGCAGTGCCAGCCAGCTTGAATGTCTCGCACTTCTTTGCTGATGCTGCTGTCATTGGCTTGGAACCAGTTTTACAGGGTTAGAGATGAAAGGACAGCACCGTAACAATGGCATTCTGTATAGTCTCCCCAGTGGAAAATACAAACATTAAAAATTACTTGCATAATATATTAATCCTATATAGTATAAGTAAGAAAAATCCTGTACTTGCAATTTCTTTCTGATTTTCCTGAGCATAATTGTGCAGCATCAGTGCGGAACTTACAGGTAAATTCTGTTCCTCGTTGCTGAGTTATATCAGAGATGTTAGTGGAGTGACATCCTTGCAAGACAGTGCCCTCCTTGCTTGGAATATCTTTTGTTTCAGGCTCTCTATTTATCATCAGTGCACTAAGCCTCAGCATCTGCTGGGTAAACTGTGGCAGCTTTAGGCAAGACCGTGACACCCAAAGGAGACACAAGGAGCAATTTCTTGTTTGAGGAGGGCAAAGGAAATTTCAGCTTCACTACAAGGAGCCAGCAGGACTGAGGCCAACGGCTGCTGCAACAGCATCTTGCACAAACACGGGCTGTGTCTACCTGCCTCAAAACCAAGCCTGGAAAGTTGAGCTCAGCCTTTCACATGCCAGCCCGAGCCCTGCATGTCCAACCACCTCCTGCCTGTTACTGCAGCCCCAAGGGGCTTCACATTCTCAGGCTGTCTGTCTGGGAAGCAGATGCAGGGTGGATGGAGCGTGCAGCGTGCCATGTCCCTCCCCTGTCATTTCACCTTGTGTTCTTGTCCTCCTGCTCCAAAAAACAAGCTCCAAGCTGGAGTTGTTTCTCTCTGTACCTGGTATGTGATGCACATTTCTGGGGTCATGATGATTTCGTTTCCTTTCCTGTCCCTCTCTGCTCCCTTCTGGAAGTTCTTCTTTGAGGCAGTGATGTATTTCTCCTTGAGGTGGTAAGTCAGGTTGATTCTTTCCTCTGCGATCAGGAAAATGCGCTCTGCCACGTCCTCATCAGCAGGCTTTTGGGGGTTTCTGTGGAAACACTCCTTGATTTGCTAGTGAGTGGTGAAAATGAAGATGGCAGCCAGTCAGACAACACACACACAAACAAAATACAAGGTTTACAGACACCTAAGTTTTAAAAAAATAATAAAAACAAGGTAAAAACTGAGGCTTTCTGTCTGGACTGCAATGGCATCTCTCAAGGGCTTGGCCCTTGGCTTTGCTGTGTCTCAGCCACACTGTCACATGTTCCCAAATCACATCTGACTAGAAGTGATTAGAGAAGGAGATTACCTGCTTGTAGCATCTGACTGCCTGCAGTCAGAGCCATGGTGATAGATTGGGAATTTCACCAGGAACACAAAACACTACTAGGTTGGGGTCCAAATAGAAAATCATTTGACTGATTGTGAGTCTTGTGAACATTTTGATGGAAAGATCATAGCCAGTTTAGAGGGGTTCTTTTATTTTCTTTCCCTCTGACTCAGTTTCCAAGTCTCATTTTCCTACGGTCAGCCTGGCTTCCTCCGTGCAATTTGTGATGACTGGGGATGCCGTGGCTCTGTGTCACACAAGCAGCTGCAAGACACAGCCACTGAGCAAAGCCTGGACATCTCATCCAGGCTTTTGCCTTGGCTACACCCCATGAGAAGGAACCCACAGCATTCAACAACATGTTTTGCAAAGTATAAATATCCCCACAATGATTCTTTTTCTGTTCCCGTCTTGGCCGTACCGCTATAGGCCGAGGGTGCACGTCAGTTCTGGTGCCAGCTATCTGTATTTTCTTTACTCTTTTGCCAAACTCCACGTGCCGCAAGTACAGGCGGTCCTCCCGCCCCTCAAAGTAGTCGGTCATCTCGTGGGCGTTTTCCACGTGCTTCTGGAGGCCGTCGACTCGCGCCTCGTTGTAGAACTCCATCGTACGCTCCGTCTCGGGCTCCATGGACGTGTAGATATGTGCTTAGGGCAGAGGAGAGATTGCAGACATTCTCTGAATTCGTAATCATAACACTGCACTGGTGATCCCAGGTTTGTCAAGAGGAGCCAATAAATCACTCAGCTAATTATCTAGTGCATATAAATGTCTGGGGAGGAAATGCTGTCTCCTCGCGGCTCCATGGTTATATGTCATGGCCTGAGGATGGCAGGAGAGCTTTGCTGGAACACTGCCTTCCCTGCTAACTATGGTTAGGAACTACTGAGGAGTTAGGAATTACTGAAGCCTAGGCTCTGTTATTTCAAGACCACGGACCAGCACAACCTCCTGGCTGGAAAGGCTCCTTTAGCAATAGATGTGACACGAGACTTTCTCTCCCCTAGCTGCACAACAGTGAGACAGAACATAATGCTAAGGAGAAGCTTTCCACTTTTGTCACTACTACTGCTCAAATGAATTATATCTTTATAGGGATATTCTCTCTTAGTGTGAGGGGAAAGAAAAAAGTATTTCTCCTCTGTTATGCTGGAGGGGAAGGCTTCCCAGGATTGGGAGAGCGCAACTGAACTCTCTGCTCTCCATTGCAGGCCTCATTGTTATTAGTCTAGGCAGTTCATCCCAGAGTTTTGGAGTATCCCATGGCCACTTAGGTCTGTGCCAGTGGCAGGAGGGATTCACATGAGGTCCCATCAGGTGCAGTTGCCTCAGCAGTCCAGGTGAGCTGAAATACCTTTGAGAGCCAGGAGGTGTCCTGGGCGGAAGTGCTCCGTGGTCACCCGCGTTTGTCTGTTCACGTCTCTCCTCTCCAGCTTGTCCTCTCGGTTCTTGAACCACTCCCTCACCTCCACTACTTTGGAATCTGGCAGGACACAAACCATTTCACAGTGTTACCTCAGCCTGTCAGAGAGGGCCCTATTCCATCCCACCATTGAGGAACAAGCACCCTCATATAGCCAGGGGAGACAGGGTAGTCACTGGAATTGTCCTGGGGCACAAGGGTTTTTATAAATGAACCCTGGGCTACATTTGATTAGATGAATCACATCTTAATAGACCTCATTCCTCTCTGTCATCAAGAACTGGAGTGATTAGCTCAAAGGAGAAAGGCAGCATTGCAGATGTCTAAGGTTAGGTGAGATCATTTCTGTCCCAGATGCTTTATGAGAGGATCAGGAGAAAAGGGGGATGAGAAGGGGTCTGGCTCTGTCCAACAGGACTGGAGACAGGAGTCTATATCCAGCTGGGAATCTACATGGTTTCCTGGTCCAGCTGTCTAAGAAGAATGCTTTGGAGTACAGAAATATCCTTATTTACCCATACTATATAACTGTCCCTTTTCATGGCTTCTGTCAGCACTGATGGGAATAGGGATGCTGCAGTTAGATCAAGCCAACCTCCTATTTCTCTGAAGACTGAAAATCCAAGCAGTTGACCTGCGATACTGCACAGCATCCCCACTTGGCTGTGAAACAGATTGAGACTCTATTAGGAAGTCCTACCATGGATGTAAAGCTTTGGGACTTGGTAGACAGTGAACGTGAAGCTGTATCTGGAGATGGGTAGATGAGCCCTTCACAAATGTGAAAGGAGGAGAAAGCACAAGAGAAACCCTGGCAGAAAGAGTGGTGGTCCCAACCACATCCCCTCCCGTGCTCCGCAGTGGCACAGCTCATGCTGTGTTTGCAGCATGTTGCCCACTCAGTGTGTTCCCCAGTGTCTCTTACACTGCGCGTCTGCGTAGACAGTGAGGCGCTGGACCAGCCCGTTTCCGTTCAAGTACGGTGCCCATTTCTCCAGTTTGGCCTCCTTGTACAGGATCACCTTCCTGCCCTGGGGACTGCGGGTCTCAAATTCTGCGGTGACAAGGAGGGTGTCAGACAGACTGATTCCCTTGTGCTCCAGAAAAAAGGAATTCAAAGTTATGGGGTAGGGGGAACCATGCATTGCTGGTTTGCATTCAGCTGTTGGCAAAGCTGTTCAGCCCCTGCCTGTTGTGCTTTTACATTACAATAGTGACTAATGACTCTTTTCTCTTGTACAACGGATATTAGGTAATGCATCCGTGGCAGTTCCTTGTCCACAATGCTGCCAGAAAGCCCATGCCAGGTGGGGGGATTTTCCAGCAAGAATGAGCAAAGTGTGCTGAGTGAAGGCACTCAAATCATCAGTTATTGCATGCCTTGACATACTGCAGTCACTGCTGTGCCTTGTCCATCCTGAGGAGAGAACGCTTGAGCAGGATAAATGAAATCTCCCTTTTCCACTAAAAGCTTTCTCAGCGTTGAGCAAAAGGCAAAGCAAAAATAAGTACCTTTGGGAGAGATCTGAATGGGGGCCACCCAGGACGGCGGCATGTCAAACCTCCTGTCTTCCTCCTCCTTCTCCTGCTGAAACAGAAGCAGAGATTTCCACTAACTGGTAGCAACTCTTAACGTGCCAAGGGCAATTTTGGAGCCTGGGCAACGCTGTGCTGCGCTCAGACCGCAGCTCACGCAAGGCTGAGCTGGTCATGAGAGACACAGTGGTACAGTTTGGAGAGTCACGTCAGCTGCACGCGAGGAGAGCAGCAGCAGCAGTCGCTGTGGTTTACATGAAAGGGGAGCTTTCTTGCAGCCCCATGCAGCCACTAGCACCCCCTGACCTCAGCCTAAAGAAATGGCCTTCTCGTGGGCCACAGTCACGCTGGGCCAGGGATGAATGTGACCGTCATCGCTTGAGCCAAAGCCCAGTTTATTGTGTATAGCCCGTGGAAAGCGCCTTGCTCCTTGGAAATGAGCATGGGCTTAGGAGATTAGATAAGCAGGGAGAATGTGCTGCTATCAGTGTTTCCCTGTCCCCCCGTGCCAGTGCCTGCACTATCAGGCTGTGTTCTCCCACCAGGAGGACACAGCATTTTTTTTGTTTTAGCACACAGCATTTTTGGTGCATCAGAATACATATATATATATTATTTGTAAATTCTGTTCTGACTACTCTGATGAGCAGCCAGGACAGCAGAGTGCTGACCAGCAGAGAAAAAATCCAGGAAAAACATCCATTTGGGTTTTATTTTTTGAAAATTCTTTCATGTCAACATTCAGCACACTGGAGTTTGGGTGTTAACCCCAGACAGGCTTTTCTGAGCCACCAGAACTGAGCAGAGATGTGCAGCCACTTAGAAGAACAGAAGAACCACTGTGTTGCACATAGTGACTATGGGACAGGGTGTGCCTAGCACTTGGGGGATGTGCTTCAAAAACCACCAGAACGATTCGAGCTTGAGAAAAAAAGAATGTGTGCTCTCCAAAATGTAGCTAAAGCAATTCTGGTCTAGCCTGGAGAGGGCAGCAGGCACACAGACACACACCAGTTCCCTGCAGCATCTCCGCTGCGAGAGCTCTGTGGTCTGGATCACTTACCGCGTTGTCCATATCGCTGTCGAGCAACTCTTCTTCCTCCTCAACATCTGGCAGGAGCAGATGAGGCTTGTCAGTTCCCAACAGCATGAATTCCCAGCGGACGGAATCGCCCAAGTCAAAGATGAGATCCTAGGCCATACAGAAGAAAACCACTTGGCCACAGAGCTCTGCCCACTTTGGAGGCTGAGGCCAAGGACCTGACACTAAACGGAGTGCTGCTCCTGTACGTGATGTACTCTGGTCCTGGCTGGGTGCCATAAAGCTGAAAGCCTCCAGACAAACTCTGGATCTCAGCAAGGTGGACTTGCCAAGCCCTTGGCTGGCTGGTGGGACCCCAAAGGCTGCAGGCCCCTTTCCTCCAACTGCTCCTTGGAGCAAACTACTGCAGCACAACTGTCCTTTGGGTTTAAAATGGGAGCAATCCTTGTCTTCTAGCTCAGCATTTGGGATATGAAGGATTAGCTGCAGCAGCTACAGTGTATGTGGCCAGAGCCAAGGCAGGGGGGATGCATAGTGGAAGCCTACACTGTCATGGATCTCAGCTTTCCCAGGACTCAGGTCAACCCAACTGGCCATTAGCACAGGGATCTTCAAGGAGTGGTTACCTTGCAGCCATTCGAGCAGTCCTGCATGTTCACCCAGTAGTTCCTGTGGTTCCAGACACTCTCAATGCCGAGGAACTGCTCATCCGTGGGGCTGTGGCTGTTTCCCGTGAAGGGGTTGATGAAGAAGTTCTCTGGGACCTCCCTCTTCCCCGACAGAACCAAGACCCACGCGTGCACCCGTAAGCCATACAGAGGGTCACGCTTGGGCTTTTCCACTTCCTGTAGCACAGAGGACGGAGCACTAGTTATTGCTATTTTAATCCACACCCAAATTGAACATACTCTTTTCTGCCCACTTCTAACGATCTTCAGATCCTTTACACCCTTCAAAGCATGATGACCCAGTGTATATTCATATAGCATCTCACACTGTCCCACCACAGACCAAGTGCTCATGGCCAAGGTCACGGTTGTTTGGTGCCTCAAGAGGGAAGGGTGATGAGCTCCTTTCTTGGATCAGCTAATACCTGTGCCCCACCTGCTGCTCCTGGATTTTCAGGGTAGGGTAGACCTTGCTTGACTCACCATGGCTTTCACCTCCTCTTTCCTTTCCATTTTATCTCTGGCAGCTGCTGTTTCTGCCTCCTTCTTAGCTTCCTGCTGAAGCTCGAACTTGCTCTGCAGGTCAGGGGGAGGCTTAAGTCTGTACTTGCTGGACTTCTTCTCTCCCTCTTTTGGAACCTGTCTCCACAAAAGCAGGATATTACTGTGAAACCCAGCAGGGATGAATGGAAAGGAGAAATCTTATGACTTACAGATGCCTTGTGGTTCCTGACCTTTGGCAGTCTGAAGTATTGCCCTTGTGAGTCAGGAGTTCAGCGAAACCAAAGGGCCCTCTTAAGGAACCATGCAAAACCACTCAGAAGATGCCTTTATTGAGGTCCTTCCTCAGTACTTACTGAAATCCAGGGTATATCTAAAGTGTTCCAGGTAGCCTGACTCCAGAGCTCACTGGCAATGGGCAAGCTGCATTCTGCCTCCATGTACCCCAAGACCAGTCATCAGGGTGGCCTGCATGGATCAAGTATGGAGGGGCCTAGAAAAATTATATCCCAGGAGACCTAATAAGCACTCACAGAAGAGCTTTGTTCCCTCTTGCTGCAAGGAAACATGGAAGACCTGATGCTCCCAAGTCCTTGTGTTCCTAAGCGTATTGTGGATACCACACGGCCAAAACACAGCCATGACCCTCTCAAAAGGAGCAACATGGTTGGAAAACAAGGGGCATGTTGGGGCTTTGAGCCCTGCAACCTGCCCTTTGGCTCCTCCTCCCTTTAGCATGGACATACAAGAGATGCTAGCTCCCCTGGACTCCACTGAGCTTCATCTTTCTTACCAGTGTCCTGGCTAACTAACTAGAATGATCAAGCTGGACCCTCCCTACCTGTTTGTGGAAAGGATCCTTACCTCTGGTGGCTTCCTAAGCAGTGGGCACACCTGTAGGGTCTCATCCATGGTGCATATATTGTGCGTGGCATATCCATTCACACAGTAGGCGTCATATCCAGCTCCGATCAGTATGGAGCACAGCAGCACACTGAAGTCAAAGCAGTTCCCTCGCTGGTACTTTAGGATGGTGGTTGGGGAATACAGTGAACTGGGCTTGAAAGAGAGGGACACATGTTCTCAGTGCTTGTACTGGGAGGTTGAACCATGTCCTGGGCAGAGAGGAAGCACTGGCCTTTTCTCTGAGCTCTGCACCCTTACAGAATCTGTTACGTAAAATCCCTACATAAACCCACAGAAGTGGTCACTTCCACAGACCCCAAATGTCCCTTCCAAAATAATCCAGAGAGATTCCCATCTCACCCCAACTCTGATGACAAATTTGACCACAGGAAAAGATGGGCAGGACAAAACAACTAGGCAGACTGCTGAGAAACTAATGCAAACCACAACTCGGGGGTGGAGCTCACCTCCAACTCTAGCTAGCAGACAACTGCAGAACTGCAAAGCAAAAGACCCATAAGCTAAATGATAGTTCAAAGGAGGGAATATATTCCCTTCTGGCTTGAGTTGGTGTCCGAGCAAAGCATGGGATCAATATGCACATAGTGCACATACAGAGATTCTACATATGGAGTTTACTGCCAGATCTCAGAGTGATCAGGGCACTCTCCATCTGCTAAACAGGGACATGTTTTCTCTGCTAGAATTTCCTTTGGACTCTGGAGACACACTTGTCCCCATAGTGGTTGTGCAGGCTGTGTGGGGTTCTAGGCAAGACACCAGCACTCCTTGCTTGCAAAGAGTGTGGTCCTTTGCTCTAGCTGATTCACAACAGTCAAAAACTCGCCCTTGTTCTGGCACCATCCCTTCTTCCCACTCTGGAACTCTCCCTTGAGCCACTTCAAGACATTCCAGGTGTTGAGACAGAAGTGGGAAATGCCCCTACAAACTGGTCAGTGCGGTCTAGATCTCCTAGCTTTCATATGCTCCTTCTCTAGGTCCTGGAGGGAAAGCTTGGCTGCTGTTGCAACCCACTACAAACCTGCTGCTTATATGAGGTGACAGAGAGCAGGTCAGGCCCAGTCTTACAGCCTTAGAGGAATGGTGCTTAACTGGTTGACATGGACAATAATGTGCATGAAGTGGGAATATTAGTCCAAATAGAGCACATGTGGCCTGGGGGAGTCAGGGCTTGACCAAAGTGTGGAGAACCACAGCTTCTTTCTTACTGGTGCAATAGGGGACTTGAGAGGCTCCATGGTAAGGTAATCAGAGACGAAGCTGGCACAGCCTTCCCAGTGGTACAGCTCAGTATAAGGCAGGAGCGTTGGTCTCACTGTTGTGCTCACAAACTTCTATGGATCAACAAGAAGACTTTGGTTAGCTAGCAGACTCCTGTCCTCATCCCATAGCTACCCTTAGACCACCCCCAGATGTTGCAGCTCATGGCCAGGACATCCCAAGATATATCAACAGCATCGTTAGCCCTCCTCATCCACTCAGATGGAAAATGCTTGGGATTGAGAGGCCAAGGATACTTATGCTTTTTTTTCTGTGGCTAAATATTCAAACTCATCTCCTTCACATTAGAGATGCAAGAAATTTCTGCTCTAAGTTTTCAAGAAAGACAAATAGCTATCGCTCTTTCTAGCTTCTACACTCTGGCATTTTTGCCTTACAAAAACGTTGAGGGAAGTTGATGCAAAGTGGCAGTTTCACATGTCCATGGAGTATCATATCCAGAACTAGACAGCAAACATGCAGTGTGGACCGTGTCCTATGATTGAGTCCAAACCACAAACCTTCACACGTGAATCTGTACCATGCAAACTCCTTGCAATATGGCCCAATTCTGGATTCTCTACCTCTACCCAGAGCCTCAGTCTGGGTAGAAACTCATGCATTTCACATGTCCCTGTTTTTTTTCCTTCTTTATGGTTCTGTTTCCTGACTGTGTGGAGGAAATCAAAGCCCATTGCCCCCATGCTGTGGCCCAGCCTGTACCTCTATGCCACACTCATTGGCCGGGTGAAGGAGAAGTGGTACGCGGTCAGGGCAGAGGTGGGTGTACTGCTGAAGGAAGTTGTCAGCAACACGTAGCAGCTTCTTTTCCTTCGGAGAATTTGTCTTATAGGAAGATGGCAACTGGGATGTGTCAATGGAGCTCCAGTCAAATTCACTTCATGGGCAGGAGGAGATAGACACACAGGTAATGAGCAATGTGATTCAGGAAGGATGAGCCGCTATGAAACACAGCAGGGATTCCCTATTTCCCAGGGGAATTGAGGAACCATAAGCAAAGGGGTACAATTTGAAGGGTGAAACAGTTAACTTTGACACATCCAGGCTTCCCTGAAGCAGTGGCGAGATAACCTACATGTGGAGGCTGGGGGGATTTTTGAGAGAGCAGTGAACAGTTGGGGAAAAAAAATGTCATCTTCTTATTCATACATATGCCCACTTGTAGACAAACACCTTTGAGATAACACACACACAACCTCGCTCACCCCTGCACAAGGGGACCACACAGGCTCCTCACAGTGCAACAGCCTCCCCCAGAATGTCCCCCTTCCCACCGCCTGCCCAGGGACAATCCCTACTCATCACCATAAGGGACAAGCACTGGCTTACGGTACGTCATTTGGGGCGCAGGCTTGGTCTGCAGACAGTGTCCTCTCCCCGTCATGTCGTTCATCACCGACCTCCAGAGCTTTCAGCTCTTCTTCCTCTCTCTGCTCCTCTTCCTTGTTCTCTTTCAGGACCTCCATTCTGCCTCCTCTGGGGCACTGGGATAAAAGGAGAATTTGGGCGTAGGTCCCAATATAGAGCAAAACATCCCCCAAACACCCCCAAATCCAGGGCTGAGTGAGTTGGTGTGTGAGTGTGGCCAAGGAAGCTGCAAGCACGATGCACATTCCCAGGCAGGGGGAAGAAAACCCAAGTGCAGCTGGGATCACGGAGGATACATGGCTGAAAGGTGCTGCTTGGGGGCTGCAGGAGGCTCAGGAGGCTCCTTGCTGGAACTGCCAGCAGTTCTTCAGGGGAGCAGCGCCACAAGGACCTCAGACACCTTCTAAAACACTGGTGCGCTACCTTTGCTGCGGTAGCGCTGCGTGTGCCCCGGTCCCCCAGCTCCTCACCCCCGTCCCCCGGCTCCTCACCCCCGTCCCCCCATACAGGGCAAGGCAGATTTTGCAGCAGAATAAAGAGCAGAAGAGCCACAGAGTGGCTCAAGGAC
>JAUBOD010000459.1:110335-128417 GCA_032353885.1 Nothura maculosa | reverse complement strand
CCCCGTCCCCCCATACAGGGCAAGGCAGATTTTGCAGCAGAATAAAGAGCAGAAGAGCCACAGAGTGGCTCAAGGACGGGCCTCGGCACTGCCGTCCGTTCGGAGGCCGCTGTGGGCCCCCCTCCTTGCGGTCACAGCGACCCCAGCGCAGGAGATAGCGCCGGCAAGCGGCGCCGCAGACCTTGGCGCTATCGGCCGTGCCGGGGGCGGAAACGCACCCCGCACAGAGGAGGGGGCAGCGGGACGGCGGCCCCCGCGCCCCAAGGACGGAGGGGACGCGCTGCGAGGCCTGAGCGCCGCTGCCACCGCTGCCCGCGAGGCCACCCAGCTCCTTCCTGCCACCCGGCTGCCACCGGCCTCACCGTCCCGCTGCGCCCGGCGTGTCCTGGCAACGGCAACGGCTCCGCGGCCGCTCATGGAGCTGCCGTTGGGGTGGCAACGGCCGCCATGGACCGTTAGCCAGGCCACACGCGACCCCGGCCTGCGGCCTCCTCGGGGCAGCGGGAGCAGCCACAGCGACCCCCAGTGCAGGGGCTTCCTCCAGGCCATTTTTGTGCAAAATGAATCAGAAACAGGCAAGAGCCTCGAGGACCTGCCCCCTGGACAGGTCACAGTCACAAACGGGGGACCCCAAGCATGCAGCAAACAGCCCTGATCCTACCCTGCCTGCTCACCGGGCCCTCCAAGGTTATGGGTCTGCCTTTAAACTCATGACATTTGTTCATTTAAAAAAAAAAACCCTTTCCGCTGCTTTCTAAGCCCACAGGCCGCACTGGTTTTGTACCTTCGAGCCGTTGCATGCAAGCCTCAGAGCTGGCTAATTGCTCTGCAAAAGCATCTAATGCAAAGCAGAGCTTCTCACCCTAAATCTGGCAGCAGGGACACACAGGGGACTTTTCTCTTGGTTTTAATTATTAGTTCATGAAACTCTCAGCTGGGTTAGGATCTGAACACTGTTTTGTTTCCTGGTTTTCATCGTGGTTAGGGAAAAAAATTGCATCTGTCTGGCAATACATTTCTGTAGTTGCTGCTCTTTTGGCTGTCACAGTTCAAGCTCTGAGGGTCCACAGAACATGGCGAGCCAAGCAACACAAATAGTGCAAAGAGAGGCAAAGTGGCAGTTAGGCTGCTTTGAGTTATCTGCGTTTAAACATTTGCCATACCCAGCAGAAAACATCAAGAATCATTGCTATGAGAAGCTGCCCTTCCATATGGGAAACAACCTGCAAGGAGGAGGTTGCTAACCTGCGCTAGGAGTCAGCCCTTATCCCTGCGTGCTCTCAGTTTGTCTGTCCAGCTTTTGCAATTCAGAAGCTATTAGAAACCAAGCCAACATGCTTGCACTCACTAAACCCCATGCATTTAGTACACAATTATTTGGCTCTTCTATGCTGCTGCAGCATCGTGTATTATTGCCAAGTACAAAACAGCTACCACAAAACCACTGTGATGCCTAAAAATCCAGGCTCCTGAGCAAAGCCCCCAGCCACCTAAGTGAACGTTCAGGAGCTGATGGGAAAGGTTGTGCCCAAGGATGGGTTTTCCGGGAGCTTTTTCCTCCGTGGCTGCTGCTACAGGATGCTAGGGCAGCTCTTGTGCAATCGCCGAGCGAGCGTGTTTGTGTGGGGGAGCAGGGGGAGCTGAGGGAAAGAGATATAAGGAGCGCGCCAGGGAGAACAAGGACTCGTGGGCAGTTGTTGTGGGCAGCATAGATTGGCCTGGCAATGGTAAGTAGAAAGGCAACGGGCAAAATCTCTCTGTTGAGGTGGGACCTCTCAGAATCATCACTGCTTAAAGCCATAGATTTTTTTTTTTCCTATCAAATGGCTTGCAAGGAGACAGCACCTCCTGTCTCAGTAAGCAGTTGACAGAGGTTTTTAAATTTCTCTGGGTCCTCAAACTGAGCTAGAGATGAAAGAGGTTTCTGTCCCTCAGGGGGACTCTGCTCAGTCCTTTCCTCCTGTGCAAAAAGGCTGGGCTGGACTGGAGCATCCTGAACTGCATAGAATTCTTGGCAATGGGAATCATTCTCCCACTAGCATTTCAGGGGCTCTGCTTCAGGATTAATGTGCTACCTGAAAGATGCTTTAACCTGGTGTTTGGGATTTCCAGAGCTTTGCAAAAGAGAAGGTGCTACAGAGATAGGAATAAATTCCTGCCTTTTTTTTTTCGCTGATTGCTATAGGCTGCAGCTGTATCTAAATTTGCTACCAAATCCCAAGTTGGGGTTTTTGCTCTTTGATTTGCCCAAATGCACATGCAAAGCGCTGGGAGCAAGGGCAGATCGGAGTGTTGCTGTAGTCACCAGCCCAACTGACTCACATCCCTTTTTCTGATAAGGCGACTCCAAGTTCGAAGCGACTCATGCAGTAGCACACATTTTTTTTTGTAAAGAAACCCATTATCTGACCTAGCAGGGGAGATTTGTTGGGCAGCAAGTGTGACTTCATTGACATTATCTGAGCATTTGTGGCACACATTTTGGTTGTGTTCCAAGTTTTCTTTTTTCGAAATTACATCGTCTCCCTTGTTCAGGACATGGAAAAGAGGCACTGGAAAAGCCAGGACCCTCTTGCAAATTCTAACTCTTCAAATGAGAGCTATAGCTGCGGTGAGGAGAGTGGAAAACTCATTTCCTCTTTGAGAGGCCTGGCCGGGTGCCTCCCCTCCGTGGTTTTATTCAAAGTGCTGTTTCATACCCAGCTACAGCTTTATCATTGTCAGCAGGGATGTGCTAACCTGAGATCTGTTTTCTCCCACCCATCTGTTTTCTTTCTGGATTAGCCCTTTGGGATGCAGAGCTCCGCCTAAATTCAGGACAATATTGGGCCTCTCTCTTATCCTGGTAGCCTGAGTGAGGGGTTTTGCTGATCTGGCCCACTGAGCCAGATCAGATCAGGTCAGATTTACACCATTGAACCTGTCATTATTATAGAAGTCATTGCACCCATGCTTCAGGGCTGGCTCTTTTTGGATGATTAAAAACATCTTCCATGAGCATGCTATAAAATGAACTAATCTGCTTCTTTTTACAGGACGGGGCTGTGATGTTTTTGCTGCTGCTCTCTACCCTCCGCCTGGCTGGCTCTGAAGGCAACACGAGTGAGTCTAGGTTGCCCTATGGCCAAGGAGTGTGGGAGGAAGAGAAGAACCTTACCTGATCCGTGCTCAGTTTGCTCATTCAGGACAACGCTCAGGAGGGCAGGAACTGGGAAGCTAGAGCTGACAAAACAGGCAGAATCCTCAGGTTCTTCTTCCCAGCTACACAGGGTCTAAAATCCATGTCAGCAGGACGTGGGATAGGCCACTGCTCCACCTAGTGACCCATGGCGAGCTCCGTAGCTGTGATCTATATTACCGAAACAAGGGAATCGGGATGCGCTGAGGTGTGCCAAGCTCTCCAGCACACAAATGTCCTTCTGGGCGAGCAGAGGTGGGAGGTTCTTCCTCAGCTGTGAGAGCAGAGGGGCCCCACGCCCCATGGTGCTGAGAAAGCAGGATCCCCCAGGCAGGAGCCCAAGGTGTAGGGAGCTCCAGCCACTGCATCTCACGGGGTAGAGGTCCTCACTGCCTTTCAACTTCCTCATGTTGCTTTTGCTACAGCCGCACTGATGAGCCCACGGGGCAGGAGGGAACAGCTGGCCACCCGCTTCCAGAGGAGCCTGGACACTTGCTTCCCAAACCCATGCCAGCACCAAGGGGATTGCCAGGTGATGGAGGACCGACCCGTTTGCAGCTGCAAGCCAGGCTTCACGGGGGCATTCTGCCAAGGTAGGCCAGGGATGCTGGTGAGCCCTTCCCACGCTGTGCACAAGCACAAAGGGAAGGGTGGAGGTGAAGATGCACTGATGTTATCCCTGTTCCTGGTCCAAAAGGGTCCACCAGCACAACGTGGGTCCTGGTCCAAGTGTGCCTGCCTTCCCAGCATGTCCTGATCACAGGCTGATACAAGCACCAGCCATTCCCCTTCTCCTCAAAAGTTTTAATTCCTGTGTGAAGGAAAGCTGGGCTGTCGGGAAGGTGTGGGAGCTGTGCCAGGACACCACAAGCTGGTAGCTTTGGAAGCTCTCTATAACCAAATAGACTCCAGGGACGGCTCCTTCCAGACGCTGCTCACAAACAGGCTTGTTCACCTGAAGCAGAGGATTGCTGTCCCTGTCTGCTTCCCATGGCAGACCCCGATGATTCTGTAGACAGCCCACACAGAGGGGAATCAAAGCTCTTCACGTGATGCCTTGAGTTTAAGGATGGTATATATTCAGAGTAGCAGTAGCTGTGGACCTGTGCAGGCCTTAGGCAACAGGTGGAAAAGCTCAGAGCCCCATTAGCTTCTGTAGGTTCCCAAAGATTTGTCTGTTGCTTCTGCCCAGCTTTTCTGAGGGTCCCTAGCAGCAGCCTCCATCAAGGCTGGAGCGAAGGTCTCTAGAGCTTTGTGGGACCATAGCAGACCTAGGGCTCCTTCAGGCCTCTTCCTTATTGCTATTGCAGATGGCTTTTTCCCCCAGATGTGATACTGAAGTTGGCTTGTGAGGAAGAGCACATGAAGATGATGGTGAGGAAAGAGGTGTTTGAACTCTTGAAAATCCCCCAGGAACTTGTCCACTTGAAGAACCGGGCCTGCAAGGTCTCCGAAAGGGAAGAAGAGGGCAAGCTGTTCCTTGCAGCCATTCTCACAGGTGAAAACCACACTGCCTGCGGATCAGTGATTCAGGTGAGACTGTCTGCCTAACCTAGACTAGAACGTGAGAACTCAGCGGCCCTGCTGAGTAGGGACAGCAAGAGAAAATGCTGCTGGTTTTTCCTTTTATCTCAGGGGCTACAAAGCCCTTGGAACATTCCTGTGAGGACTATCAGAAGGCTGCTAAACTACTGCTGGCAACACATCTTTCCCCATTCAGAAGAGCATGGGAGTCTCAGGGTGCTCTTCAACAGCTGGCAACAGGCCTTAGCTTTGTAGCTGCATCCTCTGAGCTCTACAGTCCTGGCTGTAGTGCCCCGATCCCTTCCTTAATCCCTCAGAGCACATGGCCATGGCTGGATCTGTCACTTGGCAGGAGATGGGTTTGACATGGTGAGTTATACAAAGAGAAGAGTCCTTGAGCTGCCCTTTCCTGGGGTAGTGGATCTCCTGAAAGCTTCTCTTGGGTTCAGGGTTCGCTAGGTCACCTACCATGTTCCTCATGGGCCTGGGATGATACAGGGAAACCAGTGCTCCAGCTGTGCTGCACAGGAGAGCTGCCTTGCCTGGCTTCTGTGTCTTGACTGCTCTAGTGAAGGCTTCCTGGACATGCAGTTTGAGCAGGAAAAATCCCAACAGACATTCAGAAGACCTGGAGCAGAGGGCTCAGCTCTTTTCTAATGAATCTACCCAGCAAATCCTCAAGAAGTTGCAGCCCTGTCAGAATGTGAAGCTTTGTGGGCGGTTTAGAAGCGATCTGGGGATTCGTTGTCTGTGTCATTTCAGCAAAACAGCTCCCACGTGTCCTACTCCAACGTCATCGAGTCGGAGCGGGCAGCGCACAGGGGCGTGATCTCCCGGAGCTTCCAGCTGGAGGTGCATTTCGACTGCGTCTACGCCTACGAGCAGGTGGTGAAAGTGCCCTTTGCTCTCACTGCCATCGACAAGTAAGTGTCTTTTCTTATCTTGCCTTGGACGTGGACGTGATATCTTCTCGCCTGTGGGGAAAACAGCTGCCTTCAATGAGGCCAAGGCCTTGGGATGGCAGTGAGGAGCTCTGAGAGGAATATCACAGCAAGGTTCCTTCCTCCTCTCATCCCAGATTGCTCAGGACCAGGCCAGTGAGGCAGTGTGGCTCTATTTGGGAGGGATGTGAGCAGAGAAGTTTCCACATACAAAGTGTTAGAGCATGTAGGACCTTCATCTATGCTGGTGGCTTGACTTGTACTAGTCCATCCTATCTTACTTTCATTGTGTTCATGAGGTCTCTACTCCTCTGCTCTCAGGCTGGTGCAGTTTGTGATCAAAGAAGGGCACTTCAACGTGACCATGAGACTGTACAAGACACCCTCCTACCTCCAGCCCTATCGCCACGAGGCTGCAGCTATCCCCATCACAGACACCATCTACGTCTTGCTGAAGATAGAAGGGCAGCACCAGCTCAGGTACTTCCTCCTGAGTGTTGAGGATTGCTGGGCAACACCAACTTCAGATCCTTACCAGGATGTGCGGCACGCTCTCATCGAGAAAGGGTGAGTGGCATCTCTCTAGTTATGGAAACACAACAAGCCCAGGAAGGCCATGCCCAGTGGGACAGGAAAACTCCTACTCAGCTCTGCCTGGGGGCTGTACCTTGTGCCCATGAGCTCTGGTGCAAGGCACAGCTATCAGCACCCCAGCCTGGCTGCTCTTCCTCCTTTCTGACTCAGCCGTCATGCCCCAGGTGTCCCCACGATGAGACAGTGACATACCTCAACACCATTGGAGAGAGCACCGTGGCCAAGTTCAGCTTCCAGATGTTTCAGTTTGTTGGTTACTCGGAGGTGTTCCTGCACTGCCGCATCCGGCTGTGTCTCCCAGACAGCCTGGAGCCCTGTGCCAAGGTGAGCATTCCCTGCTGTCCGCACTGTGCCCTGCTCGGGAAAGCTGCCCCTCTCTCAGCTTATGTTTGGAGAAAGGGCCCTGCTCCAGCCCCAGGCACCCCAGCACAATAAACACTTCCCAATGAAAGGAGCTCACTGCATGGCTCTTACCTAAAGTGACAAGGGCCTGAATCCACTGGGAAGCCCCTTTCCTTTCCTTTCTATTAGGTACTTTAGATTCCAGTTTTTTGCACTGGGATTTGGGAGAGGGCCAGACTGAGGCCTGTTTTCATGCTCTGGGATATTGACTCTTCCTGAGCAGAAGCACCAAACCTGCCTCCTCCACGAGGAGAGCATCAGGAGAGTCATCCTCTTAGCTGGCCCATTCAGCAGTCTTCTCCCCTGCCCTCCAGTCCCATCTCCCTTCCCTTTGCTTTGTTGGCAGCAATGCCCAAGGCCTCTGAAGAAGAAGCGAGCCCTGGCAGATGACTACAATAAGATTGTCTCCTATGGACCCATCCACCTGCTGGCTGCTCCCTCCCCAAGGGCAGAGACCCTCCTCTCTAAGGCTGACCAGAGGGACTCGGAGGGTATGTATGTTCCTGCAGGGAAGATGAGAACAACTCAAAAATGTCTAGATAATTACACATTATTGAAGAAAACAGGGAAAAAGGTTGCTGTTCTGTACATGAGCAGGCGGCTTGGAGGTATTACTGGCAAGCTCCAGCATCCAGACAAACATGGAGAGACTAGCACTGCATGAGCTGCTGCCAGATGAGGCACAGGAGAGGGTGAGCATAAGAGCAGGGCTAGAAGGGATCAAAAACACAGAGGTGCTGCACCTGGGGTAGTGCAGGCTGCTTTGTCAACTTCACCAAGCCAGGCTCCTTCTAGGAGCCAAGACCATTCCAGGAAAGCCAAACAGCAGTCCAGGAACAGGGCTGGCAACAAGTCTACCTACAATATAGCTCAGAAAAAAAAGAGCAAAGACCAGGACTTGGAGTTCAATAGAGCCAGTGGGCAGAGGGTGTTGGTGGAGGCCCCAGGCAGCCAAGGTCCATCAGTGCCCACGGAGCCTAGACCTCCAGCCCAGAATCTCTAACTCACCAAAAAAGATGACACCCTTCATCCGACTCCTGTCTCGATTCCGGACAGCTGGGAGATGCCATCAGCAGCCAGGGTCTCCTCAAGACATCAAGATACATAACCATCCTTTCTTCTCTTTGGCAGGACGCAGCATGTGGCTTCCTGGGGCCCTGCTTCTGCTGTGTGTGCTTGGCGTGTTCAGCGTGGCTGCTGTAGCCATCACCGTGAAGAGACACACGATGTAGAAAACGGCTGTTTCCCAAGAAACATGGCAACAGCAAGCTGCCCACCCGGAGCTTCTTAGCAGGGATCTGGGGGAAGGATGCCATGGCTATTCTCAAATGGTGCTCAAAGGATGAACCATGCCAAGGTGTTTTTGTTCCCTGTAGAATCCCTAGTCTCCTGGCCCACACCAACTAGATTTGAAAAGTCTCTGGGAAAACTAATGAACAGGGACAAAACAGGACAAAAGCAGGGCTTGATGATGCCCTGCAGGGCTCCATCCAGCTGGTGTGGGACCATGGGATGCAGTAGCTGTTTTTCCCCAGGGTGTTTCTTACACTGGGAGGATAGTGGGTTTTGGAAGTAGTAATCATCTCAGCTCATGGCAGGAAAATGGGAACTTGCATGGGCTCCTAGAAAGAAATGGGAGATTTCTTTCTAAATCAATTTCATTTGTAGAAAATAAATTTCCAGAATCCTTGAATACAGAGGAGAGGCTCTTCCTCCCTGTTTTTTCCTGCTTGGGAAGAATCATTCTGAAATGTGGGGAGCTTGAAGTGCTATTTTCCCACCAAAATTCCACTTTGCTTAGTTCTTGGTGTGCAGATGGTGTAGCATTAGCACACAGAAAACACTGCTCTGAACGTGTCTGTGTGTGCATTTCACTTTCACAAGCTAAACAATCTGATCATGTGTTATTCACTATCTCACTCTGGAGAAAGATCTAATTGAGTCTCTGATTAATAATTAATGAAGCCTTAATTATTAATTGCTATGTTATTGATAAAATCATTATGAGAGGGCATGGCCTTTCTACCATTAATAGGCAAATCCTGTGGCACATTTTTACACATCTCCATTTTCAAGAAGGTGTCTTTCTTTTCTGCAGAATCATTTCCTCCTTCTGAATGATGGCAAACTGACCTAACAGCTAGAAAGACTTTTGCACATCCTTAAAATAAAGAAATATTGTTGGCTCATTACCATCAAAGACTAAGCTCACAGTGCTCAGAGAGCTGATAGAGATTTAATATTAAAGCACAAATTCAGAAGAGACGACTGGTTTCTTTGTCAAGATGTGTTTGTGTGCGGCCGTGGATGATGGAGGAGGTGGCGCAGCTCGGAGCGCATGTGCAGAGCTGCAGCTTCCTCACGTTGGAAGTGCTGGGATAAAGCATCCTCCGAGCTCCTTCCTAGATGCAGGAGACGTCTTGCAGGATGGAAGCACAGCAGCCCTAGTAGTGGCAAGTACAACGTAGCCCTTGCTCTAACAAAGGCGGCCACGGTCCATTTTGAAGCTGAGGAGTCCAGGTACAGCAGGAAAAGCAGTGTCCACACTGGACCAGTGGAATCCACTGGTCCACACTGGACCACTGGAGTCCCCAATGGGGACTCCCTCTCACCAAGGGAGATGTGGATGAGGGCCCTGGAGCCACGCGTCCCTGCCAGGGCCTCCTTGCCCTCCAAAGGGAAGCTATGGCCCTTAGATGAGAAGCTTGCTTGCAGGGGACCACACTCAACAAGAGGGAGGGACATCTGGCATCAGCTAGTCCTGGGAAACGGTCGTATTTTTCTCATTTCTGATGGTGTTGGAGGAGGAGCCAGCTGTTTCTTCTTTCTTTGGATAGTACAGCATCACCAGCCAGATGAATATGAAGAGACCTGTAGAGAAAGGGAGAAAGACACCCAAACATCATCAGCAGGGAGAGAGGGTGGACACCATCCTGCTGGGAAGCTCGCTGGCCCCTGTGGGATGCACATGACACTGACCCAGCTCGTTCTCTGCAAGTACCTTGGCAGAGCTCATTGCTGCTGATTTCAGAGGAATCTTCCCTCTCATTCCTGCTCCTTCATTAAGAGCACCCCATGGTTAAGGTGACAAACCCAACTGGGACTTGCCCCAAAGGAATCATGTTGTGCCTGTATTAAAGAATGGATTCCTTGGAGGAAATGCTTCCAGGGAAAGAGTGGATGTGGGTTGGGAGCTGTGACTACGTTATTGCCAACTGCCTCTTTCCTCCAAAGGCCTTTACCACTAGCTCAAGGCTCAGTACTCATTGCCAGGACCTGTCATTTGCCTGAGTCACTCCATGTTAAAGAGAAGGAGCCTCTTGGTGCTGGGGTGCTGCCTTAGCACCACTGCCAAGCTTCACCCTGCCCTCCCCATCATCATAGCCTCAAGAGCCCCTCATAACCCTCAAGACAACATGCTCCTGTGCTTCAGATTGGCCCCTGACCTTGGAGGGAGTTCAGGATGGCAAAGAGGTAGAGCATGGGCACAGAAGTGTTGCCATAGGTGAGGAATGCCAAAGCCCAGGTGGCTCCCAGCAAGCAGAAGAGTCCTACTGCCACCAGGCCCACTTTCCAGGACTTCCTGGTCTCCTTCGCTGCTCTGGTGCTCTGCAGGTGGTAGTTCTTCCAGGCCACCACCCCAAAGATCACTGTGTTGAAGACGAAGATGAGGCCAAAGTAGCCACAATTTGTGATGTAGTGGACTGTGATATGCTCGGATTTGATCCAACACCTGAGAAGAAACAACATCAATGCCTCTTAATTGCTCTGCTCCTCCAGCCTTCCAGAGCAGCATCCATAGAGCCCCTTCCCAGTGTCTCCTCAGGAGGATACGTTTTGGGATACGACAATCTTCCCATTGTGACAGGAAAGAAGGAAATATTTCATGGCAGATTTTTTTCCAAGCCTAGAATGAAGACATGGGAACACAAAGCTACTTCTCTTGTGTTCTTCAGCAGATATTTTCAGTGACCTAAGAGCACATGGGCATCATAGATGCGGCTGAGTGTGATGGCAGAGCAGGTCCTGCCTGCATAAGGTTCCCTTCCCCACTGAGCATCCTGCCATGGTGTGCAAGCTGCCCTTCACCGCAGAGGTCCTGCACGAACAAGTGGTGCTTGTTAGCATGGCTGTAGAGAGCCACTCGCATTTTTAATCCAAATTAGGGAAGAGGAAGTATTGCATCAAACTGAGCAACGTAGACACGAAGCTCTGTGGTTACGGAGCCCACATGCCGAACAGCCACCTAGACTCTATGGGCAGTTACAAAAGATAGTGTCACTCACAAGGAGAGTATGGGCTGGTGATCCGTATTCTGAATGTTGTATTCTCCATAGCTGCCAATGCTTCCTGTTACAGTGACCACGAGAGCAGGGAGACCTGGGAAAACAAAGGAGACAGGAGCAAAGTGGGGCAGAAATCCATGAGAAAGCTGAGATGGCCAGATTTTGTTCTCTGAATGCTCTGTTCTCTAGGAAGATGGGGTTTAGAGAGAGCCTCAGAGCTCACCAGTTGTAGGGGACACAACAGCTGGTGCTTGGACACGATGCAGAGAGGACAAAACAGCATTTGGTAGGAGGGCTTCACTTGTGGGCACTGTCCACCAAACTTTCTGCAGCATCATTTGCTTTGTTGATGCCCAATGGTTCCTGCACAGGTGTGGTCTGGGGACAATGGGTTTCTGACACAGAAAGGCGATGAGAATCCCAGAGGATTCTGCAAGGAATTTTACTGTTCTCCAAGGAATTCCCCTGCTTAAGAAGACAGGTAACTGGTCCTCAGCAAGATGGAACATCTTCTGTAGGAGCCATCCCAAACCCCCCTGGGCAATGTCATTTGCAGCACTGAGTCCAAATATGACTTCCTAGCTCCAATCACAGCATTTCAGAGCTACAGGATGGCTTTGGCTCTTTCTCTCTCACTGTGTAGACCTAGTCACCCTCTGATTTTTACTCATTTGAAGGGCAAACATCCACCCCAAAGAACCTCCAGCTCAGGGTGGAAGTCACAAGTCAAGGTGGCTGTGGGAGCAAAGGGACTCCTTTCTCTAAGATATGGTACCCCATGCCCAAACAAAGCCCTCCTGGACTGCAAAGGGTCCTCTCTGACCCCACATGTCCTCTGAGAATGGCATCATTGCACCACTCACTAGGAGACCCACAGGCAGCAGTAACCCAGTAGCAGGAAAAGAGCTGGCCATTTGCTTCAGATGGCCCAGGGCAGACGGCGCTTACCCCAGCCAACGATGCACAACTTCACCAGGTAGTGGCGGATATAGGTGCCAAGCACTTTGACAAAGAGGAGATAGAGATGACACCCTTCCAGAGCCATCCAGGTGAAGCAGCAGAGCAGGCAGTAGTGGGTGAGGCCCCCCAGGCTTTTGCACAGTCCTGGTGGGCTCCTGCTAGAGATCCAGTTGTTGAACAGGAAGGTCAGGTTGAGAAGGAAAAGGCTGATGATGAGGTTCATGTGCAGCGCCAGGTTGATCTGGATGGTTTCTTCAGACTTGAACTTTTTGTATGTACACCTGAGAGACACCAGAGGGAGCGGAAAAGGCAGAATACACTGATGGTGAGCATGGCAGGAGAGAAGAGAGCATGAGTTTGGGCCTGGAACAGGGGCAGCATGTGATAAGGCAAGAAGGGAGTCACACTAGAAAACTCTGATAGGAAGAGCCCCTTGCCCTGGACAGCAGCCACATGACAATATTGCTCTTTGAGTACCAGTTCCACTTCCTTAAAGAATGACCTCTGTCTCTGGAAGATAAGTAGGTCCCAGTATGCCCAGGAGCATGTGGCATCTAGATATGCAGAGGCACTATGCCTGGGTGCACCAGGTCCTACATTTCTTCTGTCTCTGAGCCTGACAAGTCTCTGTGGAGCCCAGGCGTGCAGCTGACCACATCCTACCTTAAGAAGATGTAGAAGGCAATGGAGAAGACTGAGAAAGCCACAGCTAGCCCACAGCCAACATTTGCAATAACCTTCAAGGCCCGTGCTGTGGATCTGTCCAGAGTGGGGCTCTGCCAAGCATACACATAGAGTCAGACATGTCCAGAACTGGTGGTATAGGAATCCAACCTACATCTACTAGAGCTATGGGGCAGAGACCTGGTGGGGAACTGAAACAGAGGTAAGTTAGTGCTGCAGTGACATCTCTGCATGTTAGAGCAGTGGGATCACTGTCCACAAGAAGGTTTCCGGGGGGAGCAGAGTGGCTCTGAGGAAATCCAACCTCTTTATGGGATGAGGGCAAGAGATAAATTAAGGACAATGTATCACAAGCGGTCTCTAATCCTTCAATTGGAGAACAGATCCCTACATCTCACTGCTTTGGCAATTGGCAGGTAGGCAGTAGACCATCCCTGTCCTTCACATCTTCCATCAACCTTTCCTCCAGGCCACTAGGCTGGCTTTGAATTTAATTTTAGGACAGTGGCTTGTGAAGAGGTGAGGCTTGGGCTTGTCTGGGGAGCAGATACAATTGCCTCTCCCTGGAAGGGCAGCTATCTAGGACACTTCAGGTACCCAACAGCCAAGGGGGAGTGGGCAGCAACCAGCAGGGTAAAAGCAGGAGCTGTACAGAATGAAGTTGTCACCAGAAGAAGGGTGAAGAAGGTCAGATGGTCACAGGAGCAAATTGTCCCCTTGTCTCCCAGTTCGGTGACACAGCCATCGGTGTTCCAGCCTCCTCCTTGGCCTGCAAGTGGTAGGTGAGGAAAGCAATGAGCACAAAGCAAAGAAGTATAAAACCCTTACAATGAGCTCATCCTTATGGGCCACCGGAGAGACCTCAAACCATAGCTGAGAAGATAAAATGGCCTCTTGGGACATAAGGAGATGGCAGGATGGAGACTATGTTTGCCTTGGTTGCAAAGGGCATGGTGCACACCTTGTGAGTGGCTTGTCTGCCCATGAAATAGCCATGACCACAGCACGGCCTCCTCCTTGTCAGCAGTAAGTAAAATAAGATGTAGCTAGAGAAGAGCTCCCTTATTTAGGCACCTGGACATGCAAGTGATGTCAAGAGGTTAAAAGGACCTTTGGAGATCCACTTTGTTCTGCCTGTATGGATATTTGTTGTTCCTCATCTAAGCCCTCTGACCTGGTGCCATCACTCTGGGTTACTGAGCACAGCCGCAACACACACAAAGTCCCACAGATGACCCCTAGCTGAGCCCCTTGGCCTTAAAACCTTTCAGCCAGATCTCAGCTGTTCCCAAGCCGACAAAATGGAGGCTGAGGCCATGGCAGGGCAGATGACCTATCCACATCCCCAAGCCAGAGGCTTTCTGCACTCATTAGAGTCTTTCAGTGTGATGTTTCGATGGCTTTACCCCAGCAGCCTTTCCTTCTTCCCTCCATGGCCTTTGGCACCATGAATTTAGGCATCCTGTCCCATTGAGGCTGTTACCTTTGCCAGGGTCCCAGAAGACACACTGGGGGTTCGTGCTCTGCAATGAGAGAGTGGCAGTGAGGTGGGAGGCCTTGGTGAGGTGGAAAGCAGCAGCACTGGGGTAGAGGGAGGGAATGGTTGGCTTACATGGGGCAGCTGCCCATGGGTGAAAGTGATTTGCACAGGGTCCTGGAGCCCGGTCATCTTTGTGTTTCCCACTGTGATGCCCACAACTGTGTTGTCCAGGATGTGCCGTATCTGTTCAGTCTCCTACTCAGTGGGGGCAGTGTTGCCTGAGCCGCTCTGCCCTGGCTCTTCTCGCCCTGCCAAGAGTCTACAGTCCCTCCCAGCAATAGCCAGGCCAGCCCTGGTGTGCCCAGGCAGGAGAGGTTCTCCAGCACCTGCCAAGCCAGGCAAGAGCCCAAGACTCTCCTGCCAGGGCTCACAGGAGGTGCCCCAAAGGCCAGACCCATGTTCTCATGGCTGGCAGCTGCAGGTAGCAGATGCCTTTCATGTTAGTGCCTGAGAGAGCCAAGGGCAGGAGCAAGGGCAGCAGGAACAACAGCTCTTACCTTAAATACAACAAGCTGTGTGATGTCAAGCACCGTCACCACCACGTTTACTTTCTGACTGCTCAGGGACTGAAAGAGCTTCCTGGGAAGTCGGATTTTGCTCGTGTTCCCCATCTCTGTTGTGTTTATCCTCTTGGGGCCCTGCACCAGGGAACAACCATGGAGGATTGTTTCCTTGCAGTATCCTACTCGTCCCTGTCACTTCTCTTCTTTTGACCTGCCAGCATTGCTCTCAACTTAAATTTGTCTCATTAATGCTTGTTCAGAAAGGAAAGATGAGCATTTCTCACCTCCGAAGGGGAGAAGGAGAAGACAACATCATGGGGGATGGCTCTGCTGATGTTCACCAGTAGAACTTTGACCCCTGCTATCTTCTCACCTCTGGAGAAGCGAGCAGACTGCAAAAACCTGTGGTGCCAAGAGATCTATCAGAGGGAACAGCAATGGGGACATGGTGGCCTCGGCATACCGGGCTGAGAGTCAAATCAACCCTTCCCGGTGGGATCAAGTCTACTCTAGCCCCAGGCTAGAACAGGATTGTCTGGACAGGGCTGTGGGCTGGACCTGGCTCCTGGGATCACACTGCAGAGTGGTAGATGTGCTCCTGCCTACAGAATACTCTGGGCTGACTACACCCTGCTAGAGCAGCAAGAGTGGCCTCCACCTCCACCAAGGCCAGTGCCCTCTTACTGCCATGGGTTCACCTACCCGTGCACCTTCTCCCGCAGGCACCTGCACGCCGGGCTGCTGGCCTGCTGCAGCTCCTTGCACCAGGTGGCCAGCGTCACCTTCACCCTGCTCACATCCTCTGCATCCACAGTGGTGTTACAGCACTCCAAGCTGTTGTCCCCCCTTTCCAAGGCTGGCAAAGGAGGGGAACTCAGTTATTCTTGGGGGCACCTGCCCTTGCTGGGATGCAGGGAACACGCGGGAAGCCACGTGAGAGGAGCATGGAGACAAGTCTGCCCCTGCCACCCTTCACCGTGTGAAGTGGTGGCCACCACCGTGGCCCCAGCAGTGCTCCCAGCAGCAAGGCAGGAGTGGGCACCTTCCCCCTGCTAAAGGGTCAGGTCTACCCCCGGGTTCAGACACAAGGGTGCCGAGGCCACTCACCATCACAGTTCTCCTGCCCACCGGCAGCATCTGGAAGAAGAGAGTGTGAGAAGAAGGAGGAGAAAAGAAGATATCCAGGATCAGGGTGTTGTGGAGATAGCAAGCCCTTGCTGTTGCCTTCCCAGAGGGAAGGCAGGGGAACCTACAGGTTCCACACTTGCAGAGGCAGAGGTTTCTTCACCCATTTCATTAAGCCTGGTCAATCCTGACCAGAGGCTGGCTTGAATATCCCAACTGCACAAGTTTTGGAAAAGCGAGTGGCTGGAGAAACCCTCTGCTCCCCCTTTCCTTCCCCGGCTCTCTGCGCATCCCAGGAACTGCCCCTCAGCCTGGGCCCTGTCCCTCTCCTCTTGCTGCCAGCAGCCCATGAGCTGACCTGTCCCCGAAGGGACGCGAAAGCCGCCCAGGCCGAGCACGACGAGTTCCACCACTCCACAACTCACCGCACAGGGGCAGGAGCAGCAGGACCCCGCTGAGGAGCAGGCGCTTCATGGTGCTGCCCCCCCCCGCCAGCCGCTCTCCGGGCTCTCTCAGAGGCTCCCCTGGGCTTTGTGGCTTCTCCGGAGGCAACGGCGGTGTCTTCATTTCCCTTCCGCTAACTCCCCACGCCCTCCTGCCGATTGGCAAACACCGTGCACGCTGCCAGCGCCGTGCCAGCCGGGCCCGCCGCGCGCCGCCGGAGCCCCTCGGCCCGCTCTCCTGCCACAAGGATGAGCGGCCACGCCAAATGAGGCCCTTTCCACGGGTGGGCCGTGGCCACCCTGCCACCGGACAACTCCTGGTCTCCTAGGTGTTCCACCAGCCCAGCATCCGAGCCCATAAGCCGAATGTCCCCAAGCTCAGAGGTGGCATGGAGGTGCGAGCAAATGGGGACATCCAAGCCCAAGTCAGTGACAACACAGGCTCTCTCCCACTTAGTTGGTGAGGATTTCTCAGTGCCAATGGGCACTGGGAGGGGAAAGCCTGGCTTTGCCCCAGAGCAGAATATCTTCTCCAAAAGATCTTCTCCTGGCTGCAGGCAATGCTCAGAGCAGGACACAGGTAGGTTATCCACCAACAGAGCCTTGCAGAGAAGCTGGTGAGTGAGGAGATTCAATCTTGTATTTGCAAGCTGCAAATTGAGGAGCTCTGGGCTCTTCACCGGTGTGCCGCATGGCTGCGTTGGGCACAAGAGCAAGCAAGAGACCTGGTGGGAGCAATCCTGGCCCTGTGGGATGCCACAAAGCAAAGACTTCCCCTCGCCTGCCTGTCAATAACCACTAGAGATCAGCACGGCAACTTCCTGCCCCTTTGAAAAACCCTCCACCCTCCTCCTTTCGCACTTCAGATCTCATCAAAATTGCATTTGTGATGCTTCACTGATAGCACTCCGATCTGCTTCAGCTCAGCTGGAGTGTGTAGGCTGTAGAGGTGATACTAGTGCATGGGGACCGTGCCAGGCTGCAGAAATGGGCTGCAAGAAACTGTGTGAAGATCAGCAAGGGTGAACACTGCATCCTGCCTCTGGGTGGAAGAGTCTCCACACCTTGGAGGGCCAAGAAGCAACTGGGACAAGCTGGGATTTCCAAAATACCCTCCAGGTACCATGAAATAAAAATAAAATAAATCACTGTGAACATTGTCTTCCAAGACACTGAAAGAGGGATCCAAAGTGGGGAATCTCCATGCTTGGAGAGTTCCAGTGCTCGAACAGGAGCAGAGCAACCCCCACCGCCATCCATCCCTCCATGCCTTGGGTTTCTCTTGCTTCAAGGTACTGCTCACGCTCCTGGGCACGCTGAGGAGGCCACCTCGGTTGGGGCCAGGCTGATCCAAAGGAAACAGGATGGCACCGAGCGGCTCCAGCTGAGCTCACCTGCACGCAGGGTATGGGAGAGAGAGCTGGGAGAGCCACCGTCAGAGCAGGAATGTTTTAATGGGCACAGTTCTGATGGGCAAGCGCATATGTTAATCTTCTACACCATATAAAAATATAGAAACAATTCAACAAAATAACAAAAATAGATTATTCCAGCTGCTGGAGGGTATCACAGGGACAGAGTTATTCAGTCTTCACTGGGGAAGAACCCTCTCGGTAGCCTCCACCACCACGAGGGGTGAGAATGGGGCCTTTTTCACCTGCTGCACAGGACAGGCCTGGGCACGATGGAGGAGAAATCAGGTGGCACCAGGGACCCCAGGGAGAGGAGCTCTGTCCTCGGCCAGTCACTGCAGCCCTCATTCCCAGCACGAGCAAGGAGAGCCTGGCCCATACCATACATGTCCTTCCACCCAGGAACCAGCCCATATCCTGGCAGCTCTGCCCCATGCAGGCACCCCGAGCTGCACCCAGGTGGGAGCCCAGGCCCTGGCACGGAGCGAAT
>JAUBOD010000459.1:85558-99067 GCA_032353885.1 Nothura maculosa | reverse complement strand
GGTGCGGGGCGGCCGGGCCCGCCCCCCGGCAGCCCGTGACTCAGCGGGGCGGCACCCGGGCGGGCTGCCCCGCACCGGCCCCGCCGAGACCCTCCCGCAGCGCGGCCGCCCCCCCGCTACCGTGCGAGGTGTCAGGGACAAGGAGGGGGGGCCCGGGCGCAAGGTGGCAGGGAGGAGGGCGCCCGCCGCGGTGTTTCCAGCTCTGCTGGGAGCACAAAGGAACCTGGCAAACGTTCAGGGCAGGAAAAGAGCTGTTTGGTTGGCAAGCCACAAGAAAACAACAAAAAGGCTTAAAAAGAAATTAGTAGAAAAGAAGCCAGAACAGAGTGTCCCTATGAGTGTTGTCCTTGTCCCTTGCAGGAAAAGGAGGAGACAGAGCAGGCAGGCAAAGAGCAGCAACCTGTGCTGCTGGGGCTGGCTTCCCTCCGCATCCAAGAGCCCCAGGGCCGGGAATGGGAAGGGGTGGACAAAGCTCCGTGCAGGCACCGAGCCTCGTCTCCCGCTTCCCAGCTGCCCGGCACGGCGGGAGCCGAGGCTGGCACAGAGCGGAGGGGCTGGAGCGCTGCCAGCTCCGCCAGACGCAGCCTTTCGGGAGCCGCCAGGAGGAAAGAAAGAAAGAAAGAAGGAGAAAAGGCTCCAAGGAGATCTGCAGGGGGAGGAGAAGGGGGCTGGGAGGCTGCCAGGAAGTGCCCCAAGAGTAAATAGTTGCTCTTGCAGATATTCCCAAGGGCTTCAATAGGACATTTCTTTCCCACTGGAGGAGAGGTGCCAAGCGAGCCCCGCACCGAGGCGATGCTCAGAGCGCAGGTGCCGGGGGCCCGGCGGGAGCAGGCGCCTCCGCTTGGATCAGCTCCCCGATCCAGGCCGTTTCCTAGCAGCGCTGCTGGCACGCGGCCCGCACGCCGGGGGCACCCGCACAGCGTTCCCACGGGAAGCCCCGTCCCGCTCTTTGCCCGGCACGCCGGCGGGGCCGTCACGCGCGCGGGCCGCGGATGTGGCTCCCTTTGAAGGGCAGCACAGCAGCATCCCGAGCTCCGCGTCGGGCCGGGCTCCGGCGCCGCCTCTGCGGTCACAGTGACCAGCTCACCACCCTTCTTTGGAAAACGCTGTAAATCTTCCTGCTTTTAGGAAGAGCCAGCACTGCACAATGAGCACGGAGAAGCAGCGTTCACCTCCAGCTGCTGCTGCTCCTGCTCCTTCTCCATCTTTTCCAGGCAAAACCTGTCTTGGATGCTGGGCAGGATGGGACCCATTGGGGTCTGCCCCTCTCACTGTCACCACTGGGCTTCCCTACAGCGCAGCTCATCCTCCTGCCAGGAAAGGGACCTTTCAGGCCGTCCCTTCGTCACCGCTTGGAGGACAAAGAGACTTTTGTCTGCAGCTGATGTGATCAGGAGTTATTTTTATGTCACCGTCATTGGGCCTTGTTGATTTTATCAGGTTATCTCCAATGCCTGGCTTCAAAGCAGAGGCGGGAGAAGGGGGAGGAAATCCTCGCCTTGTCCTTCAGGAGGGCCATTTGCCTGGGACCCATCCAGCAGCAGGGTCAGGCTGTCCCGGGAGGATTTTGCACTCAAGGCAGTTCCTAAAAGCCAGGATGATGTTTTTGTCTGCTCCAAGCGATGGGAAAAAGAGCAGGGTGGTGGGAAAGGAGGAGGCAGGTGGCACCGTGTTTTCCATGTAACCGTGGCCAGGGCGCTGCCTCGGCTCCCTACAGCAATGGGAGCAGCAGGAAGGTCCTGTTGGCCCCTGGGAGCCAGGCACCCAGGATGGGAATGTGGGAGATGGGAGACGCTCTTCCTACCCGCTATCTGCACTGTGTAGGCGGTGAAAGAGCTCAGAGAGCTGGGAGGATCCGAGGGATTCACCTCGTGACGTGCCCCATCCGCAGGGTTCCTTGTGACTGCTGGGGAGCCTCTGTGGGCACCAGGGCTGGGATCGGCGCCAACAGCTCCAGCAGACAGACCCACCTCGGAGCAAGCAGGGCGGTCCCAGCACAATCCTGGAGAAGGGATAGGAGAGAGGGGCAAAGGCAAGACTGCCAATGGGCCAGACCGGCCCAAGAGCCACAGGAGCCCCATGCTTGCATGGCACAGGGAGCCCAACTGGTGGCCCGAGGCAGGAGCTCCCCAAGAACATCAGCAGTGAGCATGTTCCTAAGGTCTTTCCTGCCTAGGCACCGTCAAAGGTAGTGGAGAGAAGCAAAGCTGCAGGAGCTTGTTGTTATGGAGAGGGAAGGGTTGCACACATTAGATGGGCAGGAGAAACACGGGCTCCTTCGCCCAGTTCTGCTCTCCTGAAGGGGCTGAAGGGCCTTTCCCTGCACCCAAGGGCCTCAGCACACGTTTGGGTGGAGGCCTCTCACCTGCTCCATGGGTGGGATCTCATAGGAGAGAGCAAAGGTGCGAAGGAGCCACACAATAAATGACAGGCTTGCGGAGCTGGGGTGAGTGATGCCAATTGTCTCCAGGAAAGAGCTTTGCCCAAAGCTCTGCCCTGATCCCAGGACAGTCTTGGACTGCCCGCAAAGTTGGTGTTGCCCACACATGGTCCCAAGATGCTGATGATATGTTCAGATAGCCCCTTGCTATGGGGGGGACCGGTCACTACTGGGCTGCCATATGGCCTGGGTTGGCTTCACATTTTTTGTCACAAGGAGGACCCATCTCCTCGGGTCCTTCAAACGCCTATTGTGCCTCCACCCTAGCGGCTGGTGCATGGTCCTCTGGTGCTCCCCAGGGATTGGTGCTGGTCTCAGGCTGACCACTGCTGTTACTCTGGGATAGTTACTCCAGGCTCTACAGGCCTGGTCCCAGGCACTGGAAAGAGAATGTGCAACCATGAGCTGAGTCACCTCAAGTGCAGCTCGAGTCAGTGAAGGAGGCTGGTAAGTGGGATGATACATTCGCACAGATCATAGCAGCCATGTGTGCACGTCTCCATTCCAACTTCTTGCTAGGACAGGTCTAGGCTAGGACAGACCTGGCTTTGGCTTCAAAGCTGAGTCTTCAAAGCTTCCAAGTCTGGAGATCCCAACTCTCTGGTGAGATATCCCAGGGCTGGGCAATCATCCTGGTCAGTCTTTCCTTCCAGTGCCTCCTAACTCAGATCCACATCCAACGTCCCTTTTGCTATATTGCCTGCTCCTTCCAGGGAGGGTTTGATCCAACATCTTTGTAGCTGTAGGCTGCTGTTAGCTCTCCCCCTCATCTCCTCCCCACCCGAAGAGCCCAGCCCAGCTCTCTCAGCATCTCTCCATAAAATATGTGCTCTCCCCGAGGGCTGAGCGTTGTCTGGGCTCGAGCTGCAGCAAGGGGGGCCCCAATTGCACATCTTGGAGAGCAGGAGGCAGAAGGGGAGGGGTGCCAAGCAGTCTGTGGTGGGTGCCAGCTAATGAATGGGTCTGGGAATTGGCACTTCCAATGGAAAAAAAATGGTTTATCACATCCAGGGATCTTCCCCGGGTCTCCTGCCTGTCTCCAGTCTTCACCTTGGTTGCTCAGAGCTGCCCACCTTTGTGCCCAAACCTGCAGCTGGGCATGAGACCAAACATCCTGCCTGGCTCTGGAGACCTCTGCCCGAGCCAAGCTCTCCAGAGCCAAATGCAGGCGCCTTTGGGGATAAACCACAAAAATGAGCAAGGAGCCCTAGAGGGATGAGGTTGTGCTCAGAAGAGCTCAAGAAGACCATGCTCTGAGCAGCTGGGTCCAAAATGCCACCCTGGCAGAAGTTGCATGGGCCCAGTCTTGATCTTGGTCTCGTGGTCAATGTTCTTCAGATATTCTTCTGGTGGCTTGGTGGCCACGGCAAGCAGGATCCTGGCAGTCATTCCACTTGTCAGTGAGCCCCTGGCCTGTGGCCACCCCAGGGCTGAAGAGCGGGCCCACTCAGGGCTCCAACCCCACGTCTTGCAGCCTTCGCCCATGGCCACGTGCATGCAGGGTCCCTCCGCAGGAGCCGCTTTGCTTGGGAACACCAGGCTCAGCAAAGCAGGGCGCCCACAGCAGCGCCTCCCACACTGCTTGGCCTTGCCAGGCTCAGCTTTATCACCCCAGGCAATAAAAGCACCTCCTGCCTCGGCACGCTCGTAAAGCGGCTGTCCCATTTTCCCTCGTGTCTAGACGAGCCCATCCCACAGTGGAAGCCGGAAGCTTAGATAACATATAGAAAAAGGGATTGTATTGAACAACCCTGGCATGAGCACTGCTCCAAAGCGGCAGGGCAAAGACAGGTGGCTTTAGGCTGAGGCTACATTGCTTCCTGCAGGGATGGTCCTAACAGGGACGGGACTGATGGTGGGCCAAGAAGAAACCTCCCAAAACTTCAGGGATTGCATTTCCAGGGCTGATAAGCACCAAGTGCAACATGTTACTGCAAACGGCACTTTTTGCCCTAAGACAAAGCCCAACTCCCCCGGAGCGATGCCTTGGCCAGCGGCCGGATGTTTCGCTTCGTGCCAACAGCGAGGAATGCGCAGAGACCTTGGAACAGGGCTGTGAATGGAGCACAACCAGCCACCCCTGCCCAACGGCAGCAGCACCTTGTGCAGGATCCCGCTGTGTCTCCCGGCTTCCAAAGCCGGCTCCGTGCGGGGCCCTGAGCGTGTCCAACATAAGTGAGTGTGTGTCTGCTAAGGCTAAAGGAAAGGTAAGGGGGACGGTGGCACCTTCTGAGCTGGCAGCGCCTCTCATTGCCCTGAGCTCCGGGATGGAAATCACAGAATGGCTAAGGTTAAGGAAATGCATGGACTTCATGTTCCCAGCACGGAAAATCCTGCCGGATATGACTCTGGCTGCATATCCAGGAATAAGGGCAGCTTCCCCTCCTCGCACATTTTTTCCTTTCCAGGAATTCCTGCATTCCCTTGGGGAGAGAGGAAAGGGAGCTGGTGGTTCTGGAGAATGGAAGTGCTCAGAAAAGCCCACCAGCAGCTCGGTGGACCCAGGTAGGGTGTGTGGAGCAAAGGGGTTTTGCAGCTCCAGGAGGACTCCCGGCTCTGCCTCCATGCAGGCTGGGCTGGAGCTGTGCTTGGTGCTGCTGTGAGGCTCCCGATATGGCCATTCTGGTCCCCGAGATGGTGCAGAGATGCTGGGGCACCATCCAGCCCCACAGCGTGCGGTCAGAGCCGGGAAATTCTTTGACATCCTCATGCCACCTAGCGGGACCTTCATTAATGACAACGGGATCAAGATCGCTGCCCTGGAGCCAAGCGTTTTGCCAGCTGGCAAGGAAACCTGCCTTGTCTGCAACTCCCCCCAGAAAGGTCCCAAAAGGCGCCAGGGAGCACAGAGCTCCATGGGACCCCGGCAGGGTTCACAGCACGGGGGGCTCCAGCGTGGTGTCCCCACGAAGCCCTTGGCTCACTTGGAGGTGTTGGAGGAGGTGCTGGTGGAGCTGCGGTCCGTCCGCCAGAGCACAGTGTGGTACCACAGGCAGATGAAGAGACCTGCGGGCAGGAAGGCAAGACAAGAGTCACCGCTGGGATCACCAACGTGCAGCATCTCCACTGGCCCAAAAGTCCCCTGGGCTCTTGTGGGGCACTGGGGTCTCAGTTCATCATTGGCCCTCCCATGGTGGGGAGAGTGCAGCCCAGGGAGTACCCTGCTGCTCATCCCAAAATCCCAACATGTGGGATTTTCCTCTTCAAAACCCCTTCCCAAGCCCACTGCTCCCACCGACCTTGCAAGGAGTTGAGGATGGTGAAGAGGTAGAGCTGGGCCACGAAGAAGGAGCCGAAGCTGAAGAAAGCCAGGAGCCAGGTGGTGCCCAGCAGGCAGGTGAGCCCCAACACTGTGGCCCAATCCTTCCTCGCCATCCCCTTGTGGCGCCGGCTGCTCCTCAGCATCCTCACGACGGCGAGCAGCACCACGGTGTTGAAGAGCAGGATGAGGCCGGCGAAGCACAGGGTGCTGTAGTGAGCTGCCCGGCTGGTGAGCCAGCACCTGCGCAAGGGAGCCCATGGGTGAGAGCTGAGGAGCACCCGGGCACAGCAGATCCAGGCTGGAGCAGCCAGGAGGGAAATTTGCTTGAGAAGGGCTTTTCTCCCATGAGAAGGGCATTGGAGAGGGCAGGGTTTCCATAAAAGCCCCACGTGTGGAATGGGACAGCCCTACGTTAGCAGGGAGGACAGTGCCATGAAGTCATGGCTCAGTAGAAGAGCATGGGAGGGATGGAGCTCAGAGAAATGGTGGCTTTGCAGAGAGGATCTTCCCAAAGAACCACTTTGCAGAGAGGGTCCTCCCAAAGAACCACTTCTGCTGGGCCTCGTCCCCATATCAGCAGCACTGTGGTGGCATCCCGGGACACCATGCACCTCCAGCACTCACATTGTAGCATTCTTGTAGCCATCAGCAGTTTTGATGTTCAGGTAGCCATAGGTGTCTTTCTTGAAGAGCAAAATGCTAGTGACTGCCAGAGCTGGCAGACCTGTGGGGCAGGAGCAAGAATCTGGTCAGGGGAGAAGACAGGGCAAGAAACCCCAGCCGTGCTCATGGGAGAGAAGCAGAGGAGCCCAGAGCCCCTGCACACTGCGATCATTGCAGTATGACACAGGGGTCCCAGCACATGGACATTGTGAGCACCATAGCTGGTACCTCCAGCCGTGCTCATCTCCTCCACTGACCTCCTTCCTGGCAGACCCACCACCAGCACCAGTTGCTCCCCTCCACCCATCTGTCCCAAGGGGGATGTTGTGGCAGCAGCAGCAGTGGCCACACTCACCCCAGCCAAAGAGGCACAGCTTGAGCAGGTAGCGGTGGACATAGGTGTTATAGACCTTGATGAGGAGGAGATAGAGGTGGAAGGCCTCAGCAGCCATCCAGGCCAAAGTGCAGAGAAGGCCCATGTGCAGGAAGGCGGCCGCGGCTCGGCACAGCCCCACGGTGGCCAAGGCCAGCGGCTCGCTGAGCAGGAACCCGCTGTTGAGGAGGAAGAGCGCGCCCAGGAGGTTCATGTGGATTTTGGTTGTGTCATCGCCCTTCTTCCTCCTAAAAGACGGGCACAAGAAGAGGGGTGATGCTGGAGCATGGAGCCGTCTCCACCTGGCTCATTCTGGACGTCGCAGCATCTGGGGACAAAGCAGCCACTGTTACCTGAAGATGCAGTAGAGGAGGATGGTGAAAAGTGAGGCGGTGGCTGAGATGGAGCAGCCCACGATGCTCATGTAGGTGAGAGATACCAGCTGGGCCTGGCTGATGTTGCTCGGTGCGATCTGTCCAAGGAGGAGAGAAGAGGTTGGGCTCAGGATCTGGCAGTGCGGGGCATCAGCAGCATGGATGTGCCAACCCTGTAGCAATCACTGTCCCAACAAGACCCTCTTCTGGACAAGCCAGGGACATCCATCCTACCAGCAGCACAGCAAAGTAGGTGAGGTGGTTGCAGCGGCACAGCACGGTGCCCTGGCTGTGCCTGGTCTCACAGCCCTCCGAGCTCCAGCTTCCCAAGCTCCCGCTGCCTGCTGGGGAGGGAAACACCATTGGAGAGGCAGCACCGAGGGTCCTGAGGACACCCCATGGAGCTGACAGGTGAAGGGGTGGGTGATCAGATGAGGGCCCTGCTCCATCTTGGTGCTCTCACTGAGTTGCCCCTGGCTGGTTGGGCAGTGCCACCAGGGACAGTGGCACCGAGGTGGCCTCACTCTGCTGCCCCAGCACCGATGCACTCACCAGCTCCGTCCCGCCAGAAGACACAGGTTGCGTTGGAGGTGTCCTGGTGGGAAGGGCAAGGGGGACATCAGTGATGGGAGGTTAAATATTAGTGAAGGAGGAGGTTAGAGATGGGACAAGACTCTGTGCTCCCCAAGGAACCCCCTCCAGGTAGCAAAGCACCAGCTTGCTCCTAATGCAAAGTGGAGAATATCTCATTTTGCCTGAACTCAAAGGAAAATCCTGGTGCTTGGGGTCACTCCCGCAACCCTCACACTTATTGGCCCCCTTCCTTCCAGCTCTGGTCCTTTCTGGAGCGGCCCACCATTGATGGCACCCGGGCTCCCACACTCACCAGCACTTTGTCATGCCAGAACTGGATCTCCACAGGCTCTCTGAGGTTGGTGATGCTGATGTTTGGGAGGAAGGCTCCCAAGATGTGGTCATTGAGCACAGAGCTGTTGTGCTCATCCTGCAAGGGTTCCCAGAGGGAAGCTGAGCTTTGGGGTGGGTTGTGAGATGCAGCTGCTTTCAGGTCACCGGAGAGGAGCCCCAAAGGACATCCCTGGCGACTGCCCTCACTCTTCCTCCACCACAGCTCACCTGGAAGATGCAAGGGCTGTGGATGTAAATGCAGATGAGTTTCTGCTCCCTCTCTTTGGCCTGGATGCCCTTCGTCAGCTCTGCCGGGAAGCGCATGGTGTGCGATTGGTGCCTTCCCTTCTGCCTGCCCCGCGCCTGCAGAGGAAGAGGAGGAGGAGGAGGAAGAGGAGGAAAAAGAGGAGGAGGAGGAGGAGGCAGCTTCGCTGGGATATGAGCAGAGCTGGCCTGGGTCAGCACAGCAGCTGGAGGACCATGTGGTTGAGATGCTTTGGGCCATTTCCAAGCTCTGCTCCCAACCAGCCACTAGAGGAGGACAAAGGCCTGTGCAGTCCCTGGGATGCCCAGCCCTGACGTCACCCTTGGGTGCTGCGCTGGCTGGCAGAGGTGGTGGTGCCAAGGCGGTGGTGGTGCCAAGGCGGTGGTGGAGCCTGCGGGGCCCCCAGGACCAAGACACGCACACAGGGACCAGACCCCTCCATACTGTGTCCCATGGTTATCAGCGTGGCCCACCACCACATCCCCCAGCCTGGTGACAGCTTATGGCCCAGCACGCATCCACAGCTCACTGCCAAGGTGCCACGGATGCATTTGGACTCTCACACTATGACATTTCTCCAGTTCCAACAACAGAGACCCCTCAGTCCTTAGGATAGCCCAGGAGAGCCCCATGGCAGCGGTATGTTGAGGTGGCTCCATCACATAAAGCATCTGCCAACAGCAGTAGCCACAGTGCTCACCCCTCGAAACCACCACAAGAGCCAACTGGCTGCCAGCCCCATGACTCGGCACAGAAACCTTTCCTCCCCAGACACATTCCCACGGAGCACAGCAGGGTTTGGAGAGGAGCCTGCAGGTACTGACCTTCTCATCAGTGACATTGATCCCCTTGAAGTCCAGCGTGCTGAACTTGAACAGGTGGACGTGCACGATGCTGGAGCTCACGGTGAGGCGGTCCTGGTCGAAGCTGGCCTTGACCAGCCGGCGCTGCATCCAGTTCAACCTGCGGGGCAGAACAGCAGGTCGGGGCGCGCGGGTCCCGGCTCGGGGCGCCCTGGGGACGGGGACACAGCAGCCACGCACGTCTCCATGTGGTCAGCAGAGCTGCTGCAGTTTGCCCGCAGGCTGGAATCCAGCGTGGCTACGTCTCTCTCCAACATCTCCACATCTGCACGGGCGAGATAAGAGCAGCTTTGCCAGCACCTTGCGGGGTGCCGTGAGCTTTGCCTTTGCCCCCAACTCCTCTGCCCAAAGGCACCGCACTGGATTTGGACCAGCAAGCAGGCTGAGCGCCAAGCAGGAGGGAAAACTGTCGACACCCCAGGGATCCTCCCATAGGATCCCCTTGCAAGTGGGCGGCCGCCGCGGTGCTGCCCATGCCGAAATCCGGGGATGCCAGAAGCTGGAAGCAGGTTCAGTCCCTACCGTATGACTGCAGAGCAGCTGTGGCGCGCGCCAGGACGAAGGCAGCGAGCAGCACGGCCTCCATGTCCACGATGCTCTGCAAAAGACACCAGGCACCTGCGGGGGCTCTGCTTGTGCCGGGGTGGCCGCGCAGAGCGAGGGGAGCCGGGAGATGCCAACGCGGTGCCTGCCCGGTGTGTTCAGCCAGGCACAACTGCGTTAGGAGCCATGGGAGGGGTCCCACACCTTGGCCACACACCCGCCTGCAGGGCTCGATCCCAATGGTTCTGACAATGCCCTTTGGATCCATCGAAGGTGGCTCCCGCCCACCCTGGGCCGATGCAAATCCCGGGTGCGGGCGCAGAGCTGCGGCGGCTGTGAGGCGCCTGTGGGGCCGGTGCCCGTGGGCAGCTCCAGCTCCGCTCGCTTCCTGGAGTGCCCACAAGCGCCACTGCCACCCTTGCCACGGAGCTCAATGTGCAGTGGGAGACACAGCAGCCCCTCGAGCAGCAGCGTGTGTGGGGACAGGGCACCTCAGGTGGCTTGTGGAGGAACCGAAACACGTTACTGCCAACGGAAGCCACAGAGAGGCTCCTTCACGCTGTGGAAGTTAGTGACAGTGAAGGGCAACCAGCTCATGGGTTGTAGATGACCCTCCTGCTATTGCATTGCAGCATCCTTGAATGGTGGAGGTTGAAAGGGACATCCCTATGTTCCTCCCAGGTGGCCTGGCCCCTTTTCCCATTTCTGGACACTTCCTTCTCCTGCCTGAGCTTTGCTGGGAGCAACTTGCCCATCCAACGCATCCTGCCTCATCTGCCTGACTTGTTATTCATAGGGAGGCACCAATCTCGAGCTTGAAAAGAAATCCTTGAATGTTAACCAGCTCTCTTGGGCCCTCCCTCCTTCTAGAGCCCTAGTCCATGGGATTCCTCCAAGCAGGTCCCAGAGGAGGCCAAAGTTGCCCACCTTCAGTCCAGAATTGTGATCCCACTTACTGCCCAGCTTCCTCCTTGCGCAATCCTGAACTCCATCATCTCCTGCTCTCTGTAGCCAAAAACACCCTCCTCCCAACATTCACACCTCCCAACAGTCCCTCTTTATTCATTAGCACCAGGTTCAGCCCCTCTACTCATTGCCTCCTCCACCACCTGTGTCAGGAAGCTACCGGGGCTGTTTGTGCCTAGCTGGGATGCCTTGCAGTGGATACTAGGGTGCTTGAAGTCCCCCAGAAAGAGGGCACGTGATCGTGAGGCTATTTCCAGCTTTCTGCAGAAGGCCTCATTGCCTTCCTCTTCCTGCTGAGGTGGCCTGCAGTGAACGCCCTCCGCAGTGTCTCCCGTGTTAGCTGCCCCTTAAGCCTTACCTGTAAACTCCCGACTAGCTCTTTGTGCACTCCAGGCAGAGCTCAAGCTGCTCTCCCATGCCAAGACCGACTCCACCAGCTCTGCTGCTCTTCTGTCTCTCCTATAAAGCACGTAGCCTTCCATGATATCACTGCACTCACACAGCCTATCCCACTGCATCTCTGACTGCAACGAGATCACAGCCCTGCGACCGCACACAGACCTCTAATTCTTCCTGTTTATTGCCCACGCTGCGTGCGCCCGGTGTGCAGGCACTGCAGGGAGGTCAGCGTGAATGCAAGGTTCTCCAGCAGGGTGCAAGAAGATCCTCTATACTTACATCCTGTATGCCTTTCTCTTGGTGCATGCACTCGCTGGAGATAAGGAGAAAGCAACCTGGGCTTCCAAACCCTTGGCCTTAACCCCAGAGCTCAGCAAATCCCACTGGGTGGTTCAGGTTGCCCTTAGTATCATTAGCACCCGTGCGGAGGAGCAGCAGGTAACAGCCCAATGCGTGGCTAAGTCTTCCCTCACCTACTCTGCCATTGCGAGCCTTCAAGAGGATCCTTCCTTCTCCAGCGAGAAGTGACCACTTCCCAGCCTCCTTCTACAGTGATGACGATGGACCACAGGGTTCAGAGCCCTCCAGGGACTGCGCAGCTGGGAGCGTTGGGTGCCCTGGAGTGCCTGCTCCCCCAGGATGCCCAGTCTATCTCCTGCTCTGCTGACTCACCTGGGCGCCCTTTTGAACCAGGCAGGTACCCGCGCCGCTCAGCCACTCACTCAGCCCCGATGCTCGGCCCGTGCCGGGCGGGAACACGGCAGAGAAGTTCAGGGCAGGAACCAGATGGCGAGGAAAGCCTAGGGGCCGCGTGGCGGGCAGCAACGCGGGCTTTCCCGCAGCTCGCTCGCCTTCCCCTTCTCCCGTTTCCCCAAGGGAGCACGACGAATTAACCCCCCCTACTCCCCCCTTGCAGGTTTTCTTATCTCACCAGGCTCCGCGGGGTCTCCTCCACTCCCTCCAGCTGCTAGGACGCCAGCAGCACCGAGGAGGCCCTTGCCCACTCAGCAGGGCCGGGGCGGCTGCGTCCCGGCTCCCGGTGCCCGCGGCAGCGCGGCACAGCTCTGTGCTCCGGTGGCAGAAAAGGAAGTGTTCGTACGCAGACGAGCTGATTAAATCTACAGGCCTTTTACGTTCCCTTTTGCTCTTTTTTTTTTTTTCCGAAACTTCGCTATGACCTGGGGTAGCAGCTTGGAGCAACGTGAGGAGGCTGTAGGGCACCTATAGGGGGTTATGGCCACCGCTCAGAACTCGCTGGGCACCACGGGCTGCGCCAGGAGGGCTAGTGCAATAGGAGCTGCTGGGATAGTTGCACGTAGCAGCGATTTGGGGACAGTTGTGAGCGGCAGCGATGCCAAAACGGCCCCTTTCCATGCGCCGGATGGAGGTCTGGTTGCGTGGGGTCTGGTGGCTTGAAATGCCAGTCCTTGAAACGGCGTCTGGGCACAAACTCTGCACTTTTCCCGTTATTTCCCTGCTCCGTGGCTTGGAGATGGAGCTGGAACAGGCCGAGAGCTGCGGTGCACAAGGTTTTACCCCACAGTGAACCTGCTCCGCGCTCCTGCTTTGCAACCCAAGCGCAGGAGGACGCCCAACAGCCGGCAGCAAAGCAGGAGGCTTTTTGCCTAAACAAACACCTCGCATTTCTGCATCCAGAACAACTTCTGCCACAAAGTGCTGCTTAGCTTTTCCTTCCTTTAAATAAAGGCCTTCCACCTCCCCTCCTAGCTGCAAGGGGGAAGCTTCTGTCGGATCGGAGCTGCCTTCCACCTGGAGCCGCTTCCCCCGCTCGGTAGGAACTAAAAGGCCCCGAGTTTCAGGCCCCGTTTTGGCCGCTCCGGTGCGTGGGCTGCAGGGCCCGCCGCTGTGTCGGGACAGGAGGATATTTCTATTTTCAAGGCTAACCGCAAAAACTGTAAGTGTAGGAAAACGATCCATTTTCTTTCCCTCCCCCTTCCCAACTGTTTTTCCAATGGAAAAACCCAGGGCTGGGGGTGGTTGGGTTGGATGCTCCCGCGGGGACACAAGTGCTCTGGGCTCGTTGCGATGCAGCCGTTTCGGCCCAAAGCCATCCAAGGGAAAACTCCGCAGGCACCACGGGCATCCTCAGAGAAGGAATCCCTGTCCCTCGCAGAGGCCGGGCCAGGGGGACGATTCTCTGATGTCTAATATAGGGTTGAAGCCCAGAGTGCCCCTGCGCCCGTCAGCACCCCGTGCTCCAGCACCCCTGTGCGAGGCGCAAGCCCCTGGGTGCAGCACCCCGGGGTGCAGAGCCGTCGAGGATCCCGCCCCGCTCGGCTGCAGGCGCCCCCGGCCCGACCCGCCCCTGCCGCCGGCCCCGGGAGGAGGAGGAGGAGGAGGAGGAGGAGGAAGGGCAGGGAGGGAGGAGACTCCCGGCGGCCGCGCCCGGGCCCGCGCGGCTCCCGCACGGCCGCGCACGCACCGGTGAGCGGCG
>JAUBOD010000458.1:133154-146995 GCA_032353885.1 Nothura maculosa | reverse complement strand
TTACAGACTCTCTATTTTATTACTGAAAGATGATTTACTTTGCAGATTTCAAACTTAATCTCTTCCAGCGGGGCCTTTAAAGCAGAGAAAAATAGCAAATCCAATTTCTATCAAACTAAAATTTCCCTTCAAAAGAATAATTTTTATCAGACTGAGGTTGCATGAGGACAAACACATCGTGCTTATTCCTGATGCCTCAGGTCCTAGAATCACATCTGTGTTTCAGATTCCTCACAACTGATGTGTATTATTTTACTATGACCAGTTCTCTTTGCTTCTACAAAAAAGGAATGGAAGATTATCCTAAAAACCTAAAACATCATAAAACTCAAGCATGATTATCTTACTACTACTAGATAACTGCCAGACTATGAAATTCTGCTACATTAACTGTACGATGGTTCTTGAACAGTCTTTATCTTTGCTATTAACTCCGTAATGATTTGGTAACTAAACATATAAAAGTAAACTGGGTTTTATTGACATGGAGTTCATTATTAATCATCAACACCAAATGTTTGCAGTGTATTTTTCCCCTAAAACAAGAGGAGTCTTGCACTGTTATTTACAAATTGTTAAGACAAAAATCACATTATGTTTCACTGCTTGGCTTTTCCTTTTTCTTTAAAAAAAAGGATTTTAGAGTTTATGATTTGGCTTCCAGTTCTGCTGACGTGACAGAAAGGCTATTTTATTCCCTTCCCTAAAAGGCACAGTTTTCTCTGAATTGTTCTCTTCAAAAATGAGGACCTAGTTGACAACTTAGTCTCCTATCTCTATCAGTGTCATTAACCATTTGTTACAGTGACACCAAAAGAGAACCAACTACTAGACCGTTCTAACCCATGAGAATTAGACTTCAGACCAGCTCTCTGTAAAGGTGGTCACAGACCAATAAAAGGAACACCAGAACATCATCCAGGACCTTATTTTGGGGCAGGTGGTAAGGAATAGGCATGAGGCATTGCAAGGAGATAAACAAGCTTTTAGCTGCGTCTTTATGGATCAATGTCTTGTAGTCAATGGTCAGACACGCAAGTCACAGCCTCCCCTTGCACCACTGCATACTCATTTTCTGCTGGGCTCCCCCTCATTCTGCAAGCCAGCACTGCTCAGCTGTAATCCTACCATTTCCAACACGGAGATACTCAATTCTCCATCTTTTCCTCTGTAATTGTGGTAGTGCACATCACTGAAGTGCTAAAAATAGCACAGAAAGAAGCCTGTAACACACTGAAAAACCCTTTTGCTCAGCCTAAGTGCACAAGTATTTTTAGGATGAGCCGGATTATTACCCTGTCCAAGGCAGGAAGGATGGGACTGACACTATGTTGTTAGGCAACCAATTGCCAACCAAATAAAACAGCTTCTCAACACATGTATATATCACAAGCCCATTAAGCACAGGAGCTAGATAAAAGGGAGTTATTTACCAGAAAACAATCCCCAGCTTTTTACAAATCAAGGTAATAGCTAAAGCTGAAAGCAGCTTGGCCTAAGTAGTTAGCTAAGGCTGCATCTTCTACATGGACTACAAACATTGGACCATAATGTAAATGTTTCTTAATAAGCAAAAGCCCTTCTCTGTGCAAACTACTACCAAATTTAAGCCTGGGCGATACATAAAGAAGTCTGTGTACAAAACAAGCTATTAAATTCACTCCTTTAGATTCATTTTTATTCCTACCAGAATAATTGCCCCAAAATTTAACTTTTTATGCATAACATGCATATCCCCAGGCTTTGGACAGCCCAGAGGCCGTGCAGCACATCCATGAGGTCCACTCTGCTCTGCAGGTTTGTGGCAGGTGCTAGAAAACATATATTATAAAATGTAAAATACATATAGATATGCATTTGTGTATACACATCCCGCTTATGTTTATTCAATGAACACATATAGACACATTCCCACTCTGCAGCATCTCCATCCTTAAGATAAATTCAAACCTGCACTGGGCAAGGTCTCATATTGCCATATTTCCAAGTCATTCTGTCAAATGCAAGAACCAGACTGATATATTCTAAAGACTGAAAAAGAAAGAAGCTTCCTGGGAGCTGCTGCATTGCAGTAAACAGCACAGTTTTAGCACTGTTATATGTTTTTAAGTGCATGTAGTGTTTTAAATTCCTGATTACCCAGATTAAATGTAGGCAATAGACATGAAACAACTGCACTTCATTTCAACAGCATTTCAGCAGCTGAATGTATTAAGTTCTGCATATGGGAGAACAGGTCATATTACTGGACTAGTTCATGCAAAAAAAGTCCTAGAGAAAATAGATATCTATCACACCAAAATATATTGATTACCTATATATCACGTCACAGAACATTTTCCACATCATTTACAATTTAATCTAGATGTCCAACCGTCTACTGCAAGTTTAACTTTAGCACGGAGAGAGTAAAGAAACACTAATGGATGTAATTAAGTACGCTGAAATTGGATACAAAGGGCTGTATTTTTGCTCACTGCCACTGTTCTGAATTTGGAAAAAACATAACAATTACTACTGCAAAAGAAAACGAGGCCCCAATTATTGAGTGGCTCTCCAAGAAACATTAATTTATCTTCCATCAAATCCACTTTTCTCCTGACAGATAGCTGAAGAGCTGAGGGAGGGGGAAAAAATTTTAATAAAATCAAACCAAGGACCTCCCCTCTACAGCTGCTGTTCAAGAAAAGCTTTATTCTCTGTTATGAAGGTATTGAAATGATGACAGCAAAGCTTCCCTGAGAAAAAAACTGCACCACAAGGCATTGATGGGTACATTGCAGTGTGTCTCCCCTCATACATATCTCAAATATCACCTAAAGGAGCTTTTACCTACCCAATTACCCAGGCAGACAGGCTGCTGCTGGGGCTGGCGATGCTGAATTCCCTTACACACACACACGATGTGGGAGGAATGGTTCTGCTTTAAGACCACTGCACACAGAGGGCACGAGGTGGTGGTACCGTGGGGCAGCAGACAGCAAGCAGCACTCGTGCATCACCACCCTGACCCCTAATTCCTCGTCAGCCCATTAAAATCCTCGTTGAATCCCAGAGAGGGAAGATATTCAGTCCTGCACAATGTCTTCAGTCCTGAAGATGAGTTGCCTGCAGCAGAGAGCTCGTTTACAGCCTTCTCATGGGGCCAGAGGAGCTGAGGGTGACAAATTATAGGAAAATCTGGAGAGATGCAGACCAGCAAGTCAGGCTTCAACAGCAGGAAACGTGCCCAAAGCTGTAAGGAAAGTTTCAGGATGTTTGCATAACACATGGAAACATCAAGAACATACAGGAAAAAGAGAAAAGTCGTGACTCACAGGCTGCTAGACAAGCAATATGTGCTTGATGTATCCCTGCTAGATTTCCACAAGCCTCCTGCTAACACACGCCACTGAAGGATCTTAGGAAGATAAGCTGCCAGGCTATAAAAAAGATAAAAGTTCAACTGGATAAAGGGTCAGAAATGAAGATTTATAAATAAAAACCAGCAAGAGTCACCACATCCTACTGCAGGAAGACTCCAGGATGACCCCAGCGTGTCATCGTGTAGAGTGCACAGCAGAGAGCTGTGCTACATGCTGAGCAGTCCAGCTTATTCATAAATCATAAGGAAAGAGGGGTGAAGAGCTGGAGAGAGTTTACTTGAGGTGCTACAGCACCTAGAATACTAAAAATAACTTGATTGTAGAGAATTGCAGAGTGTTCTCACCGTGCTACATGATGGATAAAACAGCAGATCAAATTCAGCTGATAAAGGAATGGAGACAGAACAAAGTCCTGACTTCATACCAACAGTGATTGACTGAAATTGCTATTACCCCTCAGGAATGAGATTTTGAAGTTATAACGGAGAGTTCTGTAGATACATCAATTCAGGATTCATTAGCAGTCTAAAAAAAAAAAATCAAATCAAATTCTAGGAATTATTAGTGAAGGAATAAGTGCACTCATTTGTTCTCCCCATCATAACAATGGCCATAGAACAAGCACAGAAGAGAGCAAAGATAATCAAAGAACTCAAGTGGCTTGTGTTGAGAGGAACAGCTACCTACATTAGGACTCTACAAGATATTAAAAGCTATGGAAAAGGTAGATAGGAAACAGTTACTCAATATATCTCATGTTACAAGAGCTACAGGATGTCGAGGCAAATTGTAGCATGTAATTACACCACAAAACTCATTGCCTCAGGATACGAGAGCTTACAAGGGTTCAAAATGAAGTGGATCACTAGAAGAGTGAGGGAAATGCTGCCATGAACTCACCTTGCTGTTATGCACTGTGGGCATCTGCGTGGTCACCGTCACACACAGGACCTAGGTCAGGAAAATAGTCTGAGTTAGGCTAGAAAGCATTTAATAGATATTCCCAAGTGCAACTTACACAGCCAAAGTGATAGAAAATCAAAATGCATAGGTACAAGGCATATAGTTTTGGCTACAATTTTAAGAGAGCAATTTAATAAGTGAACATGAAGGAAAAAACACAAAATATTTTAAGTAGACTAAAACAACTTTGTCTTGATCTGAAAATTTCAGAAACCTGAAGACAATATAGCACCAGTTCCGTATTTTCCTTTCCACAGTGGACTTTTCATCACCCCAAATACTAGGAAATACTACCTACCAAATGCTAACTCTGTATTTTATTGTTATTGTTATTCTTTAAAAATATACATATATATATAGTCAGATGTTGCAGTTGAAACCAGATTACTTGATTTCCAGGGTTAACAGTGAGGTAACGAACGTGTTCCTATCCTCACTACTTCTGCTGCCAGAGACGGCACCATCTGCTTTGACAGCAAAGCTATGTGCAAGAGATTGCTATAAACTTACAACAGCTTGTCCGTGTTATTTATATTTCAGTTAGGCCAAATCAGCTCAAGGCAGCAATTAATTTGCCCACAGAACAACAATCTCCAGTGCTGGGCGATCCCATTGCAGCTACTGACTATGCATGGAAACTAAGGCACCACAACTGGTATTTACTGAGACTGGCAGAATGAGGAACATAACCTAATTCCTGCAGTTAATAGCAGGGCTTGAGCAGCTTTGCCAGCCAAGGAAGCACCTCCCATTCCATCCTTCCCAAGCTTTCTTGGATGTTACAGCATTGTTGAGGACATGATCCATTCTTGTACACATCATCCTTTGGCTTGGCCAAGTTCTGATGACCCACGCAGGAGACGAGACACAGATTGGTGTAACCTGCAGTGGAGACAACTTGTGATTTATTCTTCATTCACACCACAGCAGCACAGGAAGGAAAACCAATGTAATGCTTTAAGAAGAAATCCCCTTATTTTTATTAAATATTCCCAGACACAGAAAAGAAAAACCCTGTAAGAGAATGACTGCCCCAAACTATCACATAAGGAAGATGTGATAAAAAGATATAAGACACTGGGCGCTTTACTGAACACGCACTGCAGCTATCTAACAGGGCAACATCTTTTTAAGACAACTTCAGATAGTTTCTTTGGATTTTTCCTCAAACAAATCCATATATTTGACATGGCAGTTTGGTCTTTACATTAGGAAATCTCTAAAGCTTTAAATACAAGTGATTGGTACATGAAGAATCCTTGTAGATATTTTTCAACACTAACACCACTAAAGAGAAAGAAAAAACAAAGGGAAAGAATAGGGACATTAACAGCTTAGTTTTCCCTAGCATATCCCCAGTAAAGATGGGAATAACCAGGGAAATGCTCACAAAGTCTCTGCCAGCTTCATGGCAGTGATGAGAAGGATGTGCAGCAGAGGTCTGGATTCTGCTGAGTCCTTTAAGTCAGTCCTATGAGACCACATTGGAGTTTCTTTTTCAAATTTAATAGGTTTCCGAGGGATTGCATGAGGAAACCTGCTGTAAAAAGCACAGGCTTTGATTACATTACTGTCAATATTTTTAGGCTTAAAAGACAGACATGGGAGCGCGCTCAACCTTACTACAAATAAATAGCACAACTTAAATTGGAATGTCAATACTTCAATATCCGTTTTAAATAACAAGAGGACAAGAATATCAGTTTCTCATCCCTAAAATACATTTATACATACACACACATTGCATTTAGGATGAAGCTCTCCCCTCACCCACTCCAGTGCATTTTAATCCAAAGGGAAAGTTTCCTTCAAAAAGAGCAAAGCCAGAGGATACAACCAGGGCTGGGCTTGGCTACATCACTGGGTGCTGCAGCTTTAGGTCTGAGTGACAGATTAAGCAATTCCCATTGCCAAGGGCTACAACCAAAGCCAGACCAGGGCCCTCTGTTCTGAGCACTTCTGGACAAAGAACACCCATAAACCAAGCTCAAATCAAGAGCTGGATTTTTCACTTGGTGTTTTTCTCTGAAGAGATCAGTCTACACCTCTGGTTAGAGTTCCCATTGTTTCCCAAAGACTAGTTTTATTTCAGGTCTTACCTAAAAGGCATTAAATGCTTTGGAAAGGATGTATACAAGCACACACAGAGCATCCCTGCAGTCACATTCCCACCTTATGCCTGCGTGTACAAAGAAATACATGTGTTATACTGCGTAGTAATCACATCTATTCTGGCTATACCACCAAGCAGAGCCACAGCTAAAACTCAGGCACATCCTGGGGGCTGCACAAGTAGCTATGCTTTTTATACAGCCATTTCCACACTAAATATTGCTTGGTACGTCTGCTCCTTAAATTTTCTGCAGGTGAAATTACCTGTAGCTTGTAGAGATCTCCAGGCACAGCCCAGCCAAGCACACAGAACAGAGGGTAATTTTATAGAACATTTCTTACCATGATTGGCCTAAATGTATTCTAACTGCTTGCTCTTTCTGTTCAAACGGACAGCACTCCTGCTGGCCCAACACAAACCAAGGGTCCTGTTGCGTGTCAGAAAAAGCACATTTTTACCTTCATAATTAGCATCCTTTAACCTCTACGTACATTTTTGAATTCCATATGGGAAGACCTTTCCCATGCAGCACAATACCCAAAGCAAATAAGAAAATGGCAAACAGAACTAAGTCACTCACAGCATCATAAGCTTTGCAACCATTGTTCACAAGGTGCTCCAGGCTATGAATGAGAGCCTGGTTTTATTTTCTAAAAAGCATGCAATTTAACACACCTCATTTATATCCCCCTGTAATATGAGGTCATATTTTTAAATTGAACAGAAACAGTCAATTGTTTGCACCATGTCAGAGGCTCAACATAGAGCTGGAAGATCCCCTTCAAGAAGGGACTGGTTTTAGGCAGAGCATCCTCCTTCTCCTTCCCTTCCTCCTCGTCCTTCACCTCCAACTCTCCTGAAACAAATACACAGGGAATGGATAAAGCAGTTGAATTCATTAACATCTAAGTTTGTTCTCATAGATAGGTAGGCCTCGTACCTCATAAGCAATGAGGGGAGGGTATTTCAAAGACAAATCACTATGTTTGAAAAGAGCCTTTTTGGCATTTTGGGAACGGTGTGATATGTTAACACGGCAGCCCAAAGGACTAAGAACTGGTCACCCTTGTGCCAAATCACAGCCTTTCCCTCCCACCTTCATCTCCACAGTAAGAAGGACCTTCACGTGAACACCTTCCTACCTGAAAGTTTCCATTTTGTACAAAAATGAGTAGTGAAGGGCACTTGCAAAGTCAGCTCAATAAAACCTTTTAATACACCATTAGATGTGCCAGTGTCTGTGGCACCTCCAATGCCTTGAACTGAACTATGAAAAGCACCTACCAGGTGATGATCACTATTTGGTTCACCTTCCCACACAGCACTTCAGACCAACATCTTCAAGCTGCTTCTGGCAGTTGTTTTGGTGGAAGAGGAGGGAATTAGGAACTTATGGACAAAATTTACCTCAGATTATGGTGCTGGAATCACCTGTGTCCAGAAAGAGGCATCAAACTGCAAACTCTCCTTGGTTCTAGGCAGCCACCCAACACTCACCTCCTATGAGCCTCTAGGTAAGGCTCCACATAGCAGATCCCTTCCTTCTGTCTCATGCTGCAGGCTGCTTCTGTTCAGAAGATCAAGGAACTCAAAGGGATGAGCTGCTTATGTTACTGGGAATGGTTAGGAATCATGTCAGGTCTCAGGTGGCACCTACCTAAGAAGCAACAAGATATATTCCCTTAGCACAAACGAAGGCAGTGAAGGCAACAGTGGCCAAAACAGAAGGAAAAACAAAGTCACCATCAAGCCCCGTGCCCCTCCTGCTGGGGTGGCAGCAGCTCAGTCGCTGGAATCAGACAGTTCTAGCAGTCAATAGAGGCAACAAAAACCCACAGGAAGACAAAAGCTGCACAAAATCTTACACCACAAACAGTTGTAGTAGCCAAGAAAATTTAGTTTTCCATAGCAACTGTCTAAACTAGTGTTTTTGTTCTACAGAAAACGGTAGCTTTTCATTTCAAAAGCTGTTTTTCAGTTCAACGGCCGCAGTATTTTCAGTTTGACTTGAGAAGGATCCCTGTGTGCACAGAAAGGACAGTTTGCACCATCAGATATACACGGATTTCCTTTTGTTTGCTGAAAGAGGTGGCAGGGGTGCTTTAAAGCAGCCTTTTCACACCTATGGACACAAAAAAATGAAATAAAAACTGATTATCTGAGCCTCCCACTTAACCCATTTGTCACCAATCCATCTGCTACCAACCAGCTTGGTCAATTCTTTAAAACAAGTGGCCTGATGATACTGAGCATAAATTATGGAAAGGATGAAGTTTTAGCAGTTGAAGACAGGAGAAATCCCTTTATTTCTTGCAGGAGAGTTCCTAGGTGCCTAGAAAGCCACTTGGCAGCATAGGCTTTTCAGCAGATCATTCACTCCATCTTTTGGCAGAAGAAAGGATTGCAATCCTGCTGGGTTAGCTCTTCCTCCTCCACTCAATACCAACCTGTCAGAAATCCATATATATATATATATATATATATATATATATGGAGATATATATATATATATATATCCATGGATATATATATATATATAAGGATCCACATATATACATATGTGTGTGTGTATATACATACACACACAAGGCATCATGATACAGCCCGTTCTTCTCACCCATTACTTCCATTATTCACTAACAACTCAAAAGAAATTCCCCAAATCTGGATTTTTACCTTTTGTTTCAAGATTTTCCTCACCTGAATATCCAGCTGCAGCTCTGCCAAGTGGGCACACTGAACTATTTTTCATCATTTTTCATCTGCTCTCAGGTTCCCCTGTCATAAAAAAGGACCAAACAGCCACTACTACCACATCTCCCCATGATCACATCATGGTCCTGGTTTGTTTTTACAGCTTATCATCCCTCCTGGCTTCTTCTCATTAGGAGAGGGCAACAAAGCAGTGACTGCACTCCTGTATTTCAGAGAAAACAGAAAATGCAATGTCTATGAAGCAGCAGAAGCAGCCACTCACACCAGCCTAGAAGGTAGGAGGGAGATGAGCACTTTTAAGGTAGTTATTAACACACAGGAAAGCCTGAACGGGTCGCACACAAGGTCCAAATTGATGCCACTTGGGGAAGACATCTGATAAACACAATGAAGGTACCTGCAAGCAGCCATAACAAGTGCCAAAGACCTCAGCCTTTAGGATTAGGATGAGAGATTAACACAGGGTGAGCTTTCTACAGAAGAAGCAAAGAGAGGTTTAAAAAATAAGGTATTAAATATGTAAACAGAAAAAAAGTCATTTTTTCTCCTAAGGGTAAAATCCTTTTATATCTATGACTCTGTGTGTGTGTGTTTTATATATTTATATATATATATATATATATATATAAATATATAAACTGTCTTCTACAGTTATTGTTTTGGCCCTTTGAAAATAAACCAAGGAAAATGTTCACTTGTCATGTCCACAAAGCCTATGACAAGAAGTTCAAGCTTTGAGGTCAGATTTGAAGTCAAGTAATTGCTGTTTATTCCCCAACACACATAGACAAGACACAAGTGTTAGGTCAATTACCCTTCAGTAATTGAAGCACTGAAGAAGTCCTGGTTTCTGGCAAAGAGGATGTCAAGGAAAAGAGGAATCATTAAATATTTTGGTACCTGCACCCTATTTTGGTACCTGCATGACATGAGTCATTCAACATTCATGTCTTGGGTGGGGGAACCCTGAGACCCCCCCAAATTCTTACCTGGAGACTTTCCTACTGAATGGCCAAGTCAGGAAACCAAAGGTCAACAGAAGCATTTTGGGCTGAGGACTCCAGTTGAATGCTGAGCTGCACATTCTTGCCCTCTCTACAGATAGAAATGCAAAGTAGATTGAAAGTGCAATTGTGCACAACAAGGCCAGGCTATTCTAAGCATAAGGAAAGTGTCAGGATGATAAACCACAAAAGCACAAAATCAAATCAATGTTAATGGCCACGAGCTGGTGTTCAACTCGCTTCCATTTCTCTTTTCTTTCTGTTTTTCCACCTAGCCTGCTTGGCTAACAAAATTTCCATTTTAAGTGAGAAGTCGAGGCATGATTTTATGCTACATCAATTATTATGACTTTATTGTGACATACTGGTATTCATCTGATCCCAGAAGGCTATAGTGATGCTTTGGATGCAATTAATTTTTGATTGGTCTAACTCACTCCAGTACTGCATGTAAAACGCTCATAGACGTTTGAATAATTCCATTACATGTAGGAGATTACTGCATACAGACCATTGGAAATTAATTGCTGAGTTATTTTGGTAATTGTAATACACCATTCCAGCCCAATTGTGGGAACAGTTACATAATTGCCCTGCAGAGTAAACTAATGAAATAAATGAGCTCTGACCAACATGTAGCACAACAGGGCTGAGATCTCACCACACATTTCTGCTCTGCCACTGCAGGGACTGGCAGGTTAAAACCAGAGCTGCAAAGGAGAATATATAAAAACAGCCCTAGAGCAAGCAGGATAGTCTCTAAATTCCAGTAGCAAAAGCCACTGGACCTGTTAATCCCAAGAATTGTGGCTCCAAAGAAGCCAGAGATGCATAGAGAGCATGGATTACCTGGAGATAACTCTGAAGAGTCCAGTACCTACCCAGGTGGGCACATAAGTGTCCTGCTGTGGCCACTATCTGTCCACCTATTCTGCTGTTCTTACAGTACTGATGTTTTCATTGGGAAAATGCAGCCAGTGGGAATGTCAGGAACAGCTCAAAGAGAAAAAAAAACACAGTAACTAAGAGCATAAGGAAACAAGATCAATCCAAAATAGTCAAGGGAGAATTGGAATTAACCAGAGCCGAGTGGATAGAGGTGAGATCCCTGGTATCTGATAGGAACTACATCAGCTAAAACACAAATGTAAGCAATGTAAGGAAAAAGAACTTTAGGAAACTCTGTTTAGTTACAGGCATCCAGAGCATTATCTATAAAAACCCCCTAGCAATGCTGAATACATGGTAAGAAAAAAATTGTGAAAATATTGAGGGAGAAAATTCTAATCACAAGGAAACATTCCACCTGCCGAGCGGAATGAGTATTTTGTCCACACACACCTTCCAAGCAAACATTTTAGAGAAACCCTAACAATGTAATTCTTAGAATTGTGGTCAAAAAGGCATCATTGCAGCAATTTGCTTTTGCCCTTGTTTTTCCCACTCCCAGGGCTGCTCTATTATTTGCTGGTAGTAACTATACTCTCCACAGGGCAGATGTGCTGCCACGACCTCTTTACTTTTCCAGGTTGAATTCACTGCCAGAACTGAATTTCCTAGTGGCAAAACACCATTTTGTTCAGATGAAGTATTTTTCTACCTGATTACAGCCACAGGAAGACCAAAAAAAGCAATAAATAGGTCAGAATCTTCCCCAAATGGCTCAAAAATACAAGGGAATTAGTTTTAGATAGCCTGCTCCATGTGATCTGACAGCATCCATTCGCTATTTGGAAAAGTCTACTTGCATAGCACCTACTGGCTTTGATTTGGGCTTTTTCAGATGCTGCTTCAGCATCAGAAGATTCTTAAACCTCACAAACTAAAATTTATATCTCTAATGGGGAAATATTCCCAGGATTGAGTCTTTGCTTGGTTTTCCTCCTTTGCTGTGACAGATGAACACAGTATGCATTTACAAAGACATTTTCCTGCTCGATTTCAAGAACCAAATTCCTAAATTACTTTAAAATTCCTTAATTACTTGAGGAATTACTCAAAGCTCCCTCCCTCAGTTCAGAGGATGCAGCCCACCAAACACCAGCTCTTCTCCACCTTTTACCTCGAGCAGCACAGAGGTCCAGGGAGTAGTTTTCAGGTCTGCCATCAGTTGACCTGAAATAGAGAATAAATCTTGCATTGCACACACAAAACTATCTAGAAACACAATTTTTTGGGGTAGTTTCCACTACACTCCATTTTGGGCACAGCTTTATTGCAGTTTTCAATCTCCCTGGCCCCATCCCCAGTATAACAGTGAGGCAGAAACAGCCACTTACACCCGAGCTCATTAATGACTTGCTATTTAAATACCTCATTCAATCCTGCTCTTACCACTGGTGCATTATGGATATTTATACTTTGGGGACAATAATCAAGAGTTTGGCATTTATAGGAAACAAACACCAGGAAAAGTCTTCATAAAGAACAGCCTCACATGATGCTTGGCAATAAAAGTAATTGAGTCGAGCAAGACAAGTACAACACTGATGACAGAAGGAGAGACAATCAGAGCAGTTTAATATTTGGTTAGTACCTAGGAGTCCATCCATATTGTCAGCTGCAGGATAATTAAGCCGCCAAACTTCATTAAGCACCAAGATTACTCTTGGCCATTTGAACATTATCTACCAAAATAAGATTATCTTAGAAACAAACAAAAAACCCAGTCATTCCAACGCATATAAGCACTTATTTTAACAGAAGGAAAGAGGAAAACAAGTGACTATGAAGTTGCGTCTTCTTATAAATTACTGCAATAAATTTTCTCTTCATGTTTGTTAGGAAATAGTACGTAATTTTCTAGACTAGTCAATTAATTTATCTGTAGAAAAGTGAGACAAAATTTCATTTAACACGACCCTATTACACCACTGTATGTTCTAATGCTTAAATATCATTGCTCAAGTTGAATTCAACTTGACATATGATGCAAGATGTTATAACTCTTTGCTCCAAAGAAAAGGACTGTAGCCCCATTTTGGTTTGAAATAAAGGATTTCAGAGAGAAACTACAGAACAGATTCAGGGTATTTACAAATGAGCACTCTGTTCTTGCATTGGACACAGAAACATAAACACAAAGGAAATTTGGTCAAGTTTAATTCCAACTTCATCCCCAAATTCAACAGCATTTGCAGCATTTGTTTGCTGCAACAAATGCAACAAACTACAAATTTGCTGCAACAAACTACAAATAAGGCAGTTAACAGCTTTCACATTAAGGAAGACACAGATAAACAAGAGGACACTTCCACAGGTCTACATTTCTGTTCCTTTGTCACAAACTCAAATACTAAAGTTCTTACAGATGCAATTCAAAAGAAAAATGTTTCCCCAATCTGCAAATAAGCAATTAAACCACTTGAAATGTCTTTCTGATAAGAAAATAATACAAAATTCCATTTCTATTGTTAAGCAAGAGAAGTCTATAAAGCCTCTCCATCAGGAAAGTGAACCACAGTATTTATTCTGAACATTGCTCAGGCTGGACAGGCTCATTCGAGCAAGGAGATCTCACCATTATTGCAGCATCAGCAGCAGAAGCAGCAGCACTGCAAGCCAGGCTGAATTCCAAGATCATTTTGGGTGAAAACTTCAGAGCACAGTGGCTAAACGCAAGTTTCCCATCCCAGCAAACAGCTATAACTTACCCAACTGAGTGCTTTGCACAATATGCTC
>JAUBOD010000458.1:62982-74998 GCA_032353885.1 Nothura maculosa | reverse complement strand
ATTTATCCATGTTAATCAGATCCCCTCTCAGCCTTCTCTTCTCCAAGCTGAACAGGCCCAGCTCACGCAGTCTCTCAAGAAGAGTTGTCCAAAACGTCCAAAACATCTAGGTTGCTCTCAGCTTCTGCAAGGCTCCAGACCTTTGCAATATCATGTGTGTTTGGCCATGAGCAGCTTTAATTTGCCATATGTTTAGTCTTCTGTAGCCTCAGAAGTGATTTAAATAGTCACAGCCTTGATTTAAGCCTGACCACCTGAAATAAATGCAGGGTAGCATCAAGCCTTTTGTGTGTATGTTGAGCTTTACTCCTCATTCTGTCTTTTGAGGAAGTGCATTTTAAGCCTTGCCATGTTTTCTTCTGTCCAAAGGACTTGCTAAACCCGAGTTTTTAGTCAGTGTTGCCTTGTTCCTCATACTGCCAGTGACATCTGATGTATTTCAGTGCATCTGGTGAGTCCGTGTTCAATACAGGCAGAGCCTCAGGGAACTATTTGTGCCTGTGATCAGACTTGACTTTGTGACAGTTTTGGTTTTTGAACTTTTAGATAGTTTATATTTTAAAAAAATGATACTTGATGATCAAAAATGCCTGGCTGCCAAATTTAAGGTTAAGCTGGGCTTCTATAGGCTGCTTTTTTGGGAAGGCGAATGTGTTGTGGGTGCAAAGGTGGTTTAGATAAGTCATGGGCTTAGTTTGCCGCAGCCATGCTTCCTAGGAGAAGGTTGCATTGACTCTACCTTGAGCAAGGAGGAATCTCGCTCTGCTCCTTAAAAGCAACAGTCCCTCCTTCCCCTAAAGCCCTCTGTGAAAACATTGCAAGAACTTAGGCAACGTGGCCCAGAACAGGCCCCGTTCCTGCTTTTCACTCTTGCTTTCAGGAGGAAATGACGATGGAGGTGGACACTGAAGATGGAGGTGGACATCATACAAGCATGTTGAAGGTCTCTCATGTCAGCAGCGTGACCCAGACAACACTGAACACTTTATCTCAGTATTTCCAGTTATATTCAGCTATGCTCGTGGCTGACGTCACATTTTGCTGGCCTAGCCAACTAAACCAAGGAATATTCTGTTCCCAGCTGGTTTTGCTGGCGCCTGTTGCACTGTTTGCTGAAGAGCCCAGTCATGTGTCAGAGCACCTTACTGGAAGGCTCTTGCAAAAGCATGATTTATTGTTCCTTATTTCAGAAATTGTGCTCAACACACTTGTCTGGCAGAGGCGTATCAAGCAAGGCACTATCAGGATCCTTGTTTTTGAGGAACTCCATCTTTTATAGATTAAAGAAAAAGAAATCTTGCAGTAGGTTCTGAAACTCTTGGAGTCGTAGCAGTATCTGGACATGTGTTGGGTTTGATGATATACACACTCAATCCTGAATCTTTTTATATCTTTTATACATCTTTTTATGTCTTTTATATCTCTTTTATGTCTTTATGGGACATCAATTTGTCTTTCTAAAGGCAGCAAGAAATCTTTTTTTGGAAATAATCTTCTTTAAGGTATGATTTTTGTGACGATAACGTTACTGCCATCCCATGTGCTGCCGTGCTGGACCTGGAGCTGCTCCATAAGAGACCATCCGTGTTGATTGTCCCTGTTGACCAAGGGCTGTTGACTTGGATGAACTTGGGTGCTCTTACTAACGGTTTGGCCATGCCAGGTCCCTAGGGATGCCTCTTTCCGAACACCTGGAGCAGATCCATCCCTCTGGAAGCTGTGCAAGCTCCATGTTGGCTTGTGTCCCTCGATGCCTGCTGTTGACGCTCCTAATTAGTGCTTGATGAGTTTATCTTGGCTTCCCTATCGAGCAACATGTGAGGAACTGGAGCCCAATGTCCCGCATTGACCCAGGTCTCGTGCTGAGGTTTCTGCCCGAGTGGAATTTGCAAATTCCCTGTTTTCCAGCCACGCCGGTCGGTTTTCCGAGGCCGTCGCGGAGCTTTGCTGCAATCCGTGCCGGGATCTGCCGGATGGGTTTTCTGACCTATTTTACCTGTCACAATTGGGATTAATGTTCCTTTCCTTTTCCAGCGGGTGGCAGTTGAGGCAAAGAGAAATGTTTATTTGCTTGGGAGTTTCTATCAATCGGGATTTATGGAATGGGATGGGACACCCAGGGAGGCCGCAGCTTTGGCTTTTGCCTCTCCTCGAGCTGGATTCCTCCTTCCTTGCATCCCCTGGCCAAGGAGAAGGACTAACCCAAGTGTAGGATTAGTCCTTCTAAACCCAAACCTGCTTTTGGTTTCAATTTCCTCCACTTTGGGTTTTTAGTTTTGTGGGTTTCCCTCATTCCCCCAACAATTCCTACCTGCCAGGCCAGTTTTCCCATCCCGAGAGCTTTCCTTTGGCTAAATCCCATTGCTGAGCTCAGGAGCAGCAGCGCCTGCATCTTGGCAGCTTCCCATTTGGCCGCTTTCAGGCTTGGAGCACAGTAAAAAGCAGCATTTCCTGCCACTTTCACAGAACCAAAGGCAGAAAAACCTTCTAAATAATTTTGCATTAAGCACTCGTGCTGCTCCAAGCGTGGATGGGGAAAAAAATACCATTTTTTCCCCTTTTGACAAAGTTTCCTAGGCAGGTTTTGCAAGAGCCACCAGCCAAGAGGCGAGACGGTTCTTCCTGATTTTCAGCAACCACTTGGTGACAAGAAGTGTCCAGTCCTGATTCCTAGAAATCTGATATGTGCAATAGCCCCAAACCCATTTCCCTGCAGCTCCGGATTGGGCTAGAAAAGGGTTTTCACACCCGTTTCCTGTGTGACTTAATGTACAGCTCATTCACAGCTAAGTTTCAAGCCTATATTCTTAAAATCCCATGTGGGATTCCAAGTGCTGCTTGGGTAAGGAATGCACAAGTGCATGTAGTCAGTATATAACTATAAAGCGTGGGAAGAATGCCTTTTCAGTCAATAGAAATTTATATTTTATTATAAAAATGACTACATTTCTTCAGGTACGATAAATTAGGTTAAATCTACCTGGAAAAAAAAATCCAGATGAAATAAATATGTCAAAGCCAAAGCAAAAGTCAGGCTGAGAATTGTGCTTGGACGAAGGAGCACAATGAGACTTAACTTGGGACTAACTAAAACTCATTTTTTCTTTCTTCCCAAGCTGCTAAAATAATGGTGGTGCCTTCCAGCGCCCTTGGTTTCTGTATTGGGAAAATGCTTAATTCTGCATAAAAACCTGGAAAAGTCTTTTTTAGGGGAAAACTAGGAGTCCTCCTTCCATAATATTTGATTATAACTGATTTATCAATGAATCCCAGCCACCTTCCAGCACAAAAGGGGATTATACAGGTTATTTGGCGCTAGTTAAAACTCCAAAATTGGTGAAAACACCATCATTATAACAGTTTGCACAGGGATTTCTGCCTTCCGTGGGTACCAAATTCTGCTGCTTTTAGAGAAAAAAATCAGCAGATAGAAAACTGGAAAGTCTTTGAAGCCTCTCAGGGGGAAAAATACCCTTTGTGGCCATATAAAAGAAATTAGAAATGTGGCTTCAACTACGTGATGCTAGAACTGATTCTGCTTATCAGCAGTGTTCGCTGCTTGACAAGAAATGAGGTATTTTTGAAGCTAAAAATATTCCAGAGCCATGACCTGGCGTGTGTTCGGTTTTGCCAAGGAGACACAGTCAGACAGAAAATGGCCCTTTTCCTCTTTCCTGCAAGGCAGAAAAAATATTCTTTTATTTCCAGTTTCTGACCTCTGCAGCCTGTCGGATACTCAATTACAAGACCACTTATTGGGGAAAAAATGGTATGTATCTCCATGGAAGTTTAGGAAAAACCTGTCTGTTTTAAGAGAATTTATTTTCTTGAAGACTCGATGCAACAAATGGAAGGCAGGGAAGGCTTGGGGTCCTGTTTCTAGTCTAGATTTAAAAGAAGGTCTACTTGGATTACATTTCTGGCCTTCTTTCTCCATGATTTCCTCGCTGCTTGGTGCTGCTTTGCAGTAAGTTGATCCTAAAAGAAAAGCCTGAGCTTAGCAGAGGGGGTGTTTGCTTTGAAGTCCTGAGCCATGAAGGCTCTGCAGTTCTGGTTTGAATTATGAGCCCTCCAGGCCGGCCTGTTCCCTGTGCCAAGGCAGGAGTATCCGCATCCAACCCCTGCCCAGGAAAACGCTGAATCCCAGGGATTTCTCTTAAAGGGACAAGTAAGGACATGGGATGCACGCGGAAGCTGCAAGGAGAGTGACTTTTCCTTTTCCAATTGCTTTAGCAAGTCAACCAAGGTTGGGATGGGATGCATAGGATAAAACCCTGGACGTCGGGGTTGCAATCTGTGAGTTATAAGGATCCTTACTTTGATGTTATTTGCAAATTTAGTGCTTTGCCCAAATCGACTGGAATTTATTGCTTGAGCTAAATGGCAAGAACTGGTATTAGCGCCGCGCTGAGCGCGAGGCTGCGACGTTGAGGCCGTCGCTAACAAGGCCTGAGGTTTTTCCTGCTGGAGGAGAAATGGGATATTTCTCCTGCAGCTCCCAGAGCGGAAGGTCATCCTGGAAAGTGCAGCAGCTTGGCTTTATTCGGTGATGTTTTCTGGACCTTTAACATTCTCCTTTATCTCTCGCTCGCTCGCGTTGTACAACAGCAACCATTTAATCTTCTGTTCAGATGATAAAGCTTTTGTTGTGACTCCAGAGTGTGACAGCTGAACCTTTACAGTGCACTGTGAGCCCTGGTTGCCATAAGGGTGTTTTTTTCCAGTGGAAACCTTCAAATCCCTGGGTATCTTCAAGGGATAACACAATTTCTTATGGAATCATCCTGGAAAAGGTCCCTATTAGAGCAGGGCGAGCAGAAGGTATTTAATTGCTTTTATGAGTAAATCTTTATTTGCTGCCACCTCCTAACTCCTCTCTGCATCCCTTGTGGTCCAGGGTGTGTTGAGTTGGAGTTGATCTCACATTAGGAACCTCAGGATTCAGGGAACACGAGGATGCCATGAGGAAGAACCAGCAATTCTGTGATGAATTGAAACGTGCATATTTACTATTTATTTCCATTTCTGGTTATGAGCATAAAGATACTGTTAGGATATCAGTTCTTAAATAATCTATATCCTTATTTTAGGTACCTGGGGATATATTTCCAGGCCAGCAGTGCTGCATGTTGTCTTTGGTTGATCCCAACGAGGCTGCCCTTGCAGCTTCCAAGCTCCAAACCTTCCTGCAGATTCTTGGATATCCTTCAGTCTTGCATCCTGCAGATTGCATGGATTACAAAGCAACAGAAATACTTAGAATAGTTAATACTTTCTGCTAATACTTAGCAGAAAAGTGTTGGCCTTATTGCATCCTGGCAGAATGTTCCTCAAGTCCTCGCCTAAAGCGAGGTTTAATAACCTTTGCATTCGGCCTCTGAGCTGGCTTCTCTTCTAGGTTATCCCAGGAATTCCACCGATGGAGCTGAAACCCTGGGAAGAGGGACAGGTTGAGGAAGGGCAGACAGTCAGATGAACCTTGTGATGATGATGATGATGATGATGATGATGTGATGTTTCCGTGCTGCCTAAGCAGGATTATACCCAAGGCTTGCAGGAGGTGAAGCCCTCACCAGGTAGGAAGGACAGGTCTGACCAGGGATTGCTCTTGGCCAGTGGCCAATTTCACTATCACGGAGCTATTAGACGTGGCAGGCAGCCAGGTTGCCACGTAGCAGGGAAAACAGCTGCCCCATGCAGTCCTCTGGAGTCAGGAATGTGCTCTGGTGGGAACTGTGTCCCACTGTCCTTGTTCCGAGTCCATGAGAGGAGCAGATCCTTTCCTTTCATGCAGGTAGGAAGGACACCCTGGGCCAAAGCAGTTGCATTCCAGGCAGTGCTTCTGTATCAGGTACCTCTCCCATTGATCCTGAGGGAAAAATGAGTTCATAAAATGCTTAGAAATTGAGATATCCTTCAATGTTGTAAGGTTTTTTTCCTGGTGAAGCTGCCCCAAAGATGTCCGGAGTTATTTCCTTGGCCTTTCTATCACGCTGGTGACTCAGGTTTTTGCCGGGAAGTTTCCCCAGGCCATGAAGAGCTGGATCCATCCTCGGTTTACAGGCAGGTAACTGGTGCAGGGGAAATCAAGTGACTCTCACCTCCTCCTGATACCTTGTCTGCTATTAGGTTTAACCTCTAGCTGCTTCTCCAGACAGCCCCTTAGCCCTGGCACCACAAACACCTGAGGTGCCTTGGTGGACGCTTTAAAAAGTCCCCTTGAGGCAAAACACCAGTCTAAAACACCAGCCTGGTCATTAAAATATTAGACCCAGTTGCAAGCAACCAAAACCAAGTCTACTAAAGAGCCTGGAGTTTGCCATCCCTATCACATTAGAGCAGTCAGGGGCTGTTATTACTGCTTTAATTAGCCAGGCAACAGATGTTTCAACTTGGTTTTTAATTATATATAAAAGTGTTCAGGCCATGTGAAGGCTGCATTAGCTTCAGCACTGTAATAAGTGTCTCATCTTTCAGAAATGTGTTTTGGAAGGGAGAGGAGGAGTCTGCAAGAAGCATCTGTTTGTCTGGGTGAACTTGGAGGCATTTGGGGAGATCCCTGTTTGGTGCCGCGCTGAAATATCCTGGGATGTGTTCGAGGGATACACGTGGAATGGGCATGATGGAGCGTCAGGTGCCACCAGAAAAATTGCTCAGGGTTTTCTCAGAAAACCCCATCCCTCCCTTTCCTGCCAGAAGAGGAACCGCTAATTTAGCTAATGAAGGGTCTAATGAACTATCCTGTGGCCCAAGGAATGGCCATTCCCAAGGGGAAGATCCCCAAATCGCGTACCAGAGTACCTGGATTCCTGCTGCTTTCGTGGGTTGCTTCTTCGGGAAGAAAATAAAAAGCCTCCGAAACGGTGCCAAAAACCCATTATCTTGAAATATACTGAAATTTAGAGTTTTTGTTTCCACTTGGTATTTGCACTGTCACTAATTAGCTATTTGTATGTTGGATAGTGTATTGTGAAGAGGAGGAAGTTGGGAGTTTTGAGGGATCACGGCTTTATGGAGCAAATGGGTTTTATGTAACGTTGTACATGGTGTAAATTAGGGACTTGTCAGCTAAGGGGCTACTAGCCCCTTTTTCAGATATTCAGTGTAATCTTTCTTTTAATCTGAATGTGCAGCCACCCACCGCCCCACATACAGCTCATTTCTATTCCCTTCCCTTAAGCTTCATCAGACTTTTTCCCTGATTTTTTTCTTTAGGAAATGGATGGAGCCTCCGCAGTCCCAGCACTAGTTGTAAAAGCTGCTTTTCCTGGCCCTGCAGTAAGACTATTTGCAAGGCCAGGAGAGAATCTATAGTTGTCCCTTTGTCCTGTTTCTTTCTTGGAAAAAAAATTCTCTATTTTCTGTGTAGCCTTTTACCCTAGGAGGAAGGGTAGGGGAGATGCCAGCGCTGTTTGCATGCTTTTCTATTGAAAAATAACCCAAAATACTAACAAAATTGGAGAGATTGCTGCATAAACCATGGAGTAAATGCAAGTGCAAGATGCAGGGGAACAAGTGGGTTGAAGCTTGTCCCTTTTAACACCAGGATCTGACCCAAATGACAGGTTTTAGGCCTGTGTGGTCCCATACCAGGCTGTGATTTAGTGAGAAATGTGCAAGTTGCCTATGGCCAAAACTCGCTTTTATCCCCCTTACAGCAGGAGGAAAAAAAAAAAAAAGGTGGGAGGGAAAAATATTTGGGAATTTTCTGGGAGTGCCCAAGCTTTTAACTTTGTTATCTGGGATGAAAGGATGGGATGGCAGGATGGAATGAGCTGGAAAATCCTGTCTGAAACCAAATCATTAAATACTCTGCTGCTCCTGAGGGCCAACTGGGATGTGGTAGCACAACTGCAGTCCAAGAGCTTGTGAATATATATATATATAAATATATATATATAAAATATATATGAGTGTGTGTGTGCAAATACAGTGTTTTCCATACCCAAACTAAACCTCATGTTTTCAAATTCTTCAATTCCTTCCAGTTTCAAATAGAGCAAGTGCTGGAGCTCAGAGGGGTTAGGAAAGGCCTCAGCATCTCCGCACTTGCTTTGCTCACCAAAGCCAGGGTTTTGGCTTTCCAGCAGGAGGAACAACAATTCCAGAAGATCTCAGTATAGCCAAGCATCTCTTGCAAGTGTCATCTCTTCAGCCAAGTGCCAAGTATTTTATCTTTAGTTTTTCTTCATTATTTATTGTGTGGAAGCCTCGATCCTCGAGGCTTAACACCCTAATTAGGGTGTTAGGATGATGCTTTTTTATTGATTCAGCAGCAGGTCATTTCATGTGGCTTTTTTGCACGTCTGCATGTTGAACGTGGAGTTGGTTAAACCACAAAATTCAAGAAGAGGTCAGAATACAGAGTGCCTGTCACTTCTGCTTTGGGGGATTAAAGCCGGGAATAAAAGCCAGTATTAACTCGCCCTGAGTTTATCTCACAAATTGCACCGTGAATTTTGGGTTCGTTAAACCCAGTCTCCCCTAACTTCCCTTTATGCTCTAATTAAACTTGTCCTTAATGAGCTACAGCCCTTTCTTCTGGATTTGGTGCATCTATTTGGGCTGGTAGGGACAGGGCTATTACAGAGATTTACGTGTTCCTTGACCCAAGGAAATGGGCTCTAAAGAGCATTTGTTGCTCCTTTCTCCTGCTCCACTCTGGAAATCTCAGCCTGAGCTTGGAAATTAAAGCAGGAACAACAGCCTTTAATTAGAAATAAATCTCAGTTATTTCTTTGCAGTTTCTCCCCTTCAGTCCCCTTCATTTAGTTGCCCTTATTTGATTTTATTTTTTGCTAAGCTGGGACTTGCACAGCCAGCTGTGCCCGGTGCCCTTCTGCAGCGTCACTCTTTATTTTTGCTTATTAAACCATAGAAAAAAATCCCCATTTATCGATTATTTATATATCTGAGGTAATATTTTGGACCTTTGCATTTCAGACACTGTAGAAAAAGGTGGTAAAAGGAGGATCCCTACCCTGGGCAGCCTTGGAGCACCCAAAAGAGCAAGAGGAAGAAACCGAGCTTAGCAAGACAGAACCGACCCAACTCCATGTCTAATTGCAACAGCCTAAATCCGTTTGTGGCCCTGGGGAAAACATTTTTCCCTCAAAAAACTGGATTTTATCTGTCGGGGGGTTGTCCGTGCACAGTTCTTGCAGCTCATGAATGTTGTGGCTTTCCAAATATTTTATGGATGAGATCATGGGCTTGGCTGCAGCTTGAGTGTCTGGCCTGTGCTCTGTGAGAGCTGCAGCATCTACCCAATATTCGGCATTTTTGCAAGTGCAAAGTGAAATTATCCTCTAATTGGAACATCTGAAGAGTTATTTTTTTAAAGAAGCTGCTACTGAATGGTCGTTTTCTGTCTTATTTTGCTTTCTTGTTGCTTGTACAGAAATAAGGGTTTTACTCTTTAAAAGCAGCACAATGACCATGTTGTTTCTGGAGTGTTTGGCTTGTTTCAGTGCAAAGGAGAAGGATGGAACTTTTCCATTTTGAGGAATATTAAAGAATATTAAAGAATATGCAGGGTTTGGGGAGAGAGAGAGAGATGTGCATTGAGTAGTGAAAATTTGCCTGGAATTGTGGCATTTTGAGGCGTTTTCCCTAGGAAATACATTTCCATCTCTAGCAAAATTGTGACCGCTGAAGCAAATCTGAATTTGTGCGTGCATGGATACATCAGAAAAAGCTAGAAAATCTAAAAAATCTAGAATCCTAAAAACATGCAGAGTGTTTTCCTGAATCCCGGAGCGGCCTGAGCGAGGATGGAGCAGGAGGCGGAGCTTGGGGGCAGATTCCAGATGGGATTTATTCTTAAGGAATAGAATATATGAAGGCACTTAAAGGTTCCTCTCTGCAGTTACTAACATCAGTGCTTTGGTATTTCAAGTTGTGCATGACTTAAACTGCTTGAGGTACCGAACTTGGGGGGAAAAAAGCCTCATTTCCAAGGATAATATGTTCTCTGGGAGCAAAGGGCTGAGGTTTTTGGTTAAATGGGGAAAACCAGAAGGTGTCTTCTAATTTTGGCAGTGAACTTGAACTCACTGAGTTCCTGGGACCACAATGCCAAAGTTTGGGATTTTGCTCTTTGTAGCCTCTAAATTTGCTGCAATTCCCCAAAAAGCAGAGACTTGAGCCCTCAGGAAAGCAAAACTCAGGCCCAAGGAGCAGCATTTTGAGACACGGAGCTGGAGAGGAGGCCTTGGAGCAGCTTTTTCCAGCCATTGGAAGTAAGGGACGCGGTGGGATTAGCCGGACCGCGGGCATCCTCGCTGAGCATTGAGAGCCTGCGGTCCCTCCAGCAGTTAAAACATGTTCCTCATTAAATCCCTCCATGAGGGTTACGTTTATGCTGCGTTCATCAAAGCATTGAGGAATTGCACGGTATTTGTTGATTTTTTTTTTTTTATGAAAATTGTGGGTTTTTCTTTCCGCACGGAGTCGTTGCAATCCCTAAGGGCATGAAATGGAGCTGCAGGCTCCCTTAACTAATGGATTAGTTTCTAGTTTCTTGTGTGGATGGCAGGCTGGGGATTTGCACTGCATGAGAGGCTTTTCAGCCCTTCCATGGGATCAACAGTGGTGCCAGGTAATCCCAAAGCTGCATTTTAGCTTCCTCTTGTGCTGGAGAACAGAGAGGGAAGCAGCCTGGTGGGGAAAACCAGCCCATTCAATCTTAGGGAGCCATAACATTCTTTGCAGATCTTAAGAGTGATCCACACTCTTAACAACAACCTATTCCACACAGGGATGTTGAATCCGGGCTGCAGCTCATTGTAAAACATGGGAACTCGAAATGCACGGATGTACAGGGCTGTTGCACTGGGATTTCTTCAAAAGCTGCTGCAAAAAGGGCCACCCCACCCCTTTTCATTCCTTTTTTCTTCCTCCAATCCTGCTGTTTTTTCCTGATCCCTTTGCTGCATCCCTTGCTGCATCCCATTGCAACGACCTTCCCTTCTTAGCAAGTCCAGGCTTTACCCTTTGCAAAACACTTTTCCCCAAACTAAGAGCTCTCCTATCATAAACGTCTTGATTTTCAGGGTATCAAATGCTCCTTAATTATACCAATCCCATTTGGTCATGCAAGTGACTTACAATTTTTTGGTAATTTTAAAAAGAAAACACATTGAAGGGTCATCAGCGTGTTGAAAGACGAGTGTGCTCTGGCCCCTGGAGTCGCAGCCTGTCTTGTCATTTGTAAACTGCTTATTTGGTGAGAGGGTTTTTGCATTTGTGGTATGACCATTATGTATGTGGAAGGCAGCACCTCTGCTTGCAGTTAACAGGGTTAAAGGGGTGGCTTGGACTTGGTGCTGGTTGACCCTGTGATGTTCTTGGTTGCAGCACGTGCCATTGTTACATTAAAATCACACTCTCGAAATCACCGCGGGATTTGCCAGCTTAAGAGGGAGGTTTCTATGGGCTGTGATGCCCGAGGGTGGTTTATTTCTTTCTAAATGGTGTTTTTCCTCTTGGCGCAGAGCTGTCGTGAGCCATGGCCCCCTTCCTGCGCATCTCCTTCAACTCCTTCGAGCTGGGGCCCGTGCAGAGCGACGAGGAGCAGCTGCAGCCCTTCTGCGCCATCAAGATGAAGGAGGCGCTGACCACAGGTGAGGCTGCACACAGGGAGCTCTGCTCCACGGGCTCCAGCCCTTGGGAAATGCCACCATCCTCCTTGGACCTGCTGTCCTGGATGTCCCTGGTTGACGCCACATGAGTCAGCAGTGCCCTCGTGGCCAAGAAGGCCAATGGGATCCTGGCTGCATCAGGAGGGTGTTGCCAGCAGGTCAAGTGAAGTGATCCTGTCCCTCTACTCAGCTCTGGTGAGGCCACATCTGGAATATTGGGGGCAGTTCTGGGCTCCCCAGTATAAGAAGGACGTGGAGCTTCTAGAGAGGGTCCGGCAGAGAGCGACAAAGATGATGAAGGGACTGGAGCATCTCTCGTACGAGGAGAGACTGCGTGAGTTGGGCCTGTTCAGCTTGGAGAAGAGAAGGCTGAG
>JAUBOD010000457.1:4236425-4246978 GCA_032353885.1 Nothura maculosa | reverse complement strand
GGGATATTTGTTGTTGCCGAGTACATGCTAACATCTGTCTATCCCATATGGAAAGCTTTAAAGCAGTCTATATAGAAACAGCTCTGCTAACTGGACATATTTTGTTTCTCCTGACTCATTCTTTATTTTAAGAATTCTTGTTTGGTAAAGTAGATCCTTCTCAAGAGTTATTGCCATTATCATTATTTTTTCTATGTCTTGCTTTAATTTATGAGATATTCCTTTTCCCGGAGTTCAAACATGATATCATGGTGAATGGCAACTTCAGCTGAGAAGCAAAAACAAATACAAATATGAGCGAGATAAATACCTTTGACCTCGAATAGCACTTGCATTTGGGGCAGGAGGTAATTCGGGCAATAGCAGCTGCGTGCTGCTCTGCCTTGCCTATAGATGCTTTTTTCTTCAGAGCTCCTTTTCTGTGCATTTTTGGGTTTGTAGGCAATAGCAAACTCCTTATCAAGTTCAGCGACTCTATTGAATGTTTGATTCTTTCCTTAAAAAATAAAATAAACGGTGTTCCTTTGGAACACCTATTTCTGCCTGCCATTGCCTTACAGCTCTAGCCTATAGCTTCTGCTTAGGTATAGAGGAACCTCTAGTATCTCTGTTCGCTTCGCATAAGCTCAAGACGTGCTGACCTATGAGTAGTGACTGCTGTATTTACAAATGGGGATATGATTGCTTTAATAAATAATTTTAAAAGAGTTCTTTGTAGAAGGATAGCGTCTGTCTCCCTCACCCAAAAAATAAATCCATAAAAATGCAAAAAAATGCAAATAGTGTTCTTTCAAGGCTTGTTAATGAATACATTAATTTGCATGATTAAAAACCATACCTGGAACAAAATAGAAAATGTGTAAAACTTCTCAGGTGAAAGTAAGGTATCTCATAATGAAGAACAAGTGAAACTCTCTTGCCATTTTATTTCATTATTTATATTTTAATTAAGCAACTCTTTAATAGAATATACTTTTTGCAAGAATAACGTAAGACGTAAACAATCATATCTCAAACCTTTAGCAGAGTAATTATGTATGTTTTAATTTTAGCTCTGGGAAAGTTTTAGGACTGCTCTTTGGCAAGGATTTTCCCTGTTAATTGGCTGCCTGGAAGAATACTATGTCAACTCCAAAACAATACCAAAAAACAATCAATGTCAGAATGTCAGTCCTTCCAAAAAAGGATAATTTTAATTGAACGTGTTCCCCCTCTGCATGTATGGAGGTATTTGCTTTGATATAGACAGGGCAATATTGTAAGGACTGAATATGAGAGCTGGCTTCTGTAGCTTCTAGATCAGTGCTCTGTTGTCTGGAGTTTCAGGTGAGCTGAGCAGAGAAATGAAATAGTGCAGCATATTAACAAGCAGAGGTGCACACTAGAGGGTGCTAATATTTAGCATCATTGCCATCACTTTTATTCTCTTGCATTGAGAAACGATTAGAGGACTCTATAAAGGTGTTTCCACGCGGTGTTGGGCCTTTGAAACTGCTGCCGAGTATTTGCTGTAGTGCTCTCCTTGTGTGCTTAAACTTCTGGAGTTCAGGGAAGTTTTGCAAGTAGCTTTTACCAAGTATTTGTGGCATGATTTGTTGAGGTCTTTCTCTTTATTGAAGGGATTGACTTTTGATGGATATCAGCAAAATTTGAATCTGTGCCCAAGAATTTTAAAAGGTTAATTACTGACTTCTGGTGTTATTTTACCAGTAGTGTTATTTTGCCGTGCAGAGAGAATGCTGGGTAGCAGGCGCTTCCTTGCTGTTGGATCCCTAGCAAAGACATTTTTCCTTGTAAAATACAGTGAAAAGAAACAGAATGCTTTAGGGACATGAAATAATCTTTCTTACACTGTGAACTGTACCCTTGGTTTATATCCTGATGATGTGATTTATATCCATTTATTTGTTACTTTTATGTTATATGTAATTAATGTGTGATCCCTGTTATCTGCTTTGGGGGTTGAGATGATAATAAATAAAGTTGTGATACCAAACAACACAAATACTTAATTCTTCAAAGTCACCATTTTTCATGCAAGGGATGAAACAAATGCAATAAATTCTTTGAGGCAGAATGGTTGTAATTAATGGCTTTTAATTTAATCTTAACTTTGCAATATTCTTTGCTTAGTTAAATTTTTGAGAAAAATAACTGCTCACTATTCTGTGAAGCTTTATTGGCCTCTTCAGGAAGGTGTCACTGACAATATTCCTTAATCAAAGGAGACTTTTCACTGTCTAAGCATTTTAAGAACATCAGCAATTTCTAGGAGATGAATGGGGAAGTACATTAACCCATATAACTATTTTAAAATGCTGCTAAGCAGAGCTCAAGGAATAAAAGTTTCTTCAGTTTTCTACTTTTTTTTTTTTTTTGAAATTGTAGAGCTTAAATCTAAAATATTTCTTTTGCTGGCTTGATGTAAGTCTGAAGTCACTGCAAATTCTTTTTTCACGTAAGGTCACCCAGGGGCAGTGATGCTTATTCAGGTGGGCATGCTCGTATAAAGATGCTCTCATGTGTGGTATGGACAGAACTACCTAGCCATAATGATTTGAAAATAATTTTTCTTTTTCTTTTGTTTGAGTTTGCTTTTTTAAAAGTGGTGCCTGTATGAACTGTAGGAAATTTTTATGATCTCCCTGAAAAAGTAGTAGAGATCTGTCAAACTGGGTTTCATTTGCCACGCAGCTAGACTGTTCATGTAAGTAAAGTAGGCAACAAACTGAATAAAAGGGCTGGATCAGGGAAGAGTATCCTACGGCACCGCGTGCAAGCGTTGGGAGCGCTTGGTTTTGGTCTAGCTTTAGGCCAAACTGCTGGTGCAGACGCAGTGGGCTTGGTGGTACCGGCTGCGGGGATCGTCTGCTTAACAAGTTGTGATATCCTGACTTGGACTTGCTAAACAAGGTGAGTCAAATTGCTCTCTAATCTTTATAATCCAAGCATATGTTTTCCACTGTGTTTTTCACAACTTGATAGTGTTTGATTCCAGCACTTGTATACCCAGTAGGGCAGCCACAGGCTACAATCAAGAGTGCTGCCATCCAGCTCCCAAATTGCCTTCTTTCCCTCAAGCAGACAGTCTAGTTAACCAGATCTTTGGCAATGCACCCAAAAAGAGGTTGTAGTTTCCTGTGTGCTCGTCAGGGTGCATGTGACATGTCTATTGACCTGAGTTACTTTCCTGCTCCAAACTGCCAGTATTGCTGGGGAATACTGACTGGGAAGCAAAAGAGGAAGGAGTGGAAAAGGGTGAGGAGATGTTTTGCATGAGTGTGACCATCACTACTATAATGTTACCCATGGTTTTGTTATTTCTTGCATTCACACTACCTTTTGCAAACATCAAGTTTGCATGAAGTGGTGTGATTTTTCCGCAGCTGAGTCTTTGCATGCTGAGGTCCTGCCCAGAGCACGTTTTTATTATTGCTGTAAGTCCTTAACACAAAAAAAGTTTGATAGAAATGCTGCCAGAGATTTAACTAGAACATCATGACTTGCTATAAAGCAAGTAAGTTGAGTGCAAAGTCAATACTGTGAAGGTTGTGTTGCGTGGAGCAACTTCCCCAATCTCCCTGCAGCAATAAAAGAATTAAGAAACCAGTGCCTTATAAATACATAACTAAGGGCATGCGGCAGCCAGCAGCCGAGGCAGCGCCGCCGCTGATGCCCGTGGAAGCGGCGCCTGGCAGCGGCTGCCGGGCACGGGCTGCGTGCGCTGGAGCTGCTGCCGGGCGGGCAGCCTCTCTGCCTGCTGAGGGACCCAGGTGCATCCACTGGTGCCGTGAATCCAGCAGGCTCCAAAAGAGCTGGTGGGAGGTGGGTTGTGATGGCATCCGTGGTCCTGTTCCTTGGCACTAAGGATATGGAAACGGGCTCTGTGTGCTCCAAGGGTGTGATGAGTGTGAGTGCTGCCACGCCGGCGTGCACGGGAGCTTAGCCAGAGCGTTCACGTAGTGGCCGTCCCCTCGCGCTGCCCGTTCTTTGTGGCCAAGACGGCATCTCTGGTGTCGCTGTTGTTGACACTGTCCGACTGGCTGCTTTTCGCTTTATTGATTCTCTTTGGTTGGAGTAAGACTGATGGCTGCTTTGGAAAACAAAGTTGTCCTTGAATGACACTGTGTAAGTGTCACGTTCCCCTGAATGTTCGTTAAGCCTCACATTTTAATTAAACCTGAGCATTATGGAGCTGTGTCAGAGGTGCCACCACAGCAGCAGCAACAGTGACCTGATGTACCTGGGCTTTGCTTTTCTTCTCCCTAGCAAATGTCTCTGTCATCCTGGAAGGAAAAAAGGGGGAAGGTTTCTTTGGTTTTTGAAAGACAGTCTGAGTTAAAAGGGCACTTGTTTTTCTTCCATCTCCATATACTTATTCTGTTCTTATCAGTTCATAAAGAGAAAGGTGTTTTATATACATATATATATATATATATATATATATGCTGATTTTTTGTAGTTATTGGTGGCGTTGTTTTATCATGTCTGTCAAAGTTAAGGAGTTTTTGAGGCAGGAGGGTGGCCACCCCAGTAGGCTTCTCTCCTGGGCTTGTAGGCGTGGGCTGCAGTTCTGCTACTTACCTGCCCCATGGAGCTGGACAGATGATTGTACCTTGGTGCTTCTCCTCTCCCACCCACCGTGCAGCCACCGCGAACTGTGCTCTGCAGATCTGCAGGCCTGGCCTTGCTCAGTGAACATGCAGCTCCAGGCACTGTTCATTTTTGAGACCTCTGGCTTCTGCTTTAGTAGAAGAGATTTTTTTAATGAGATCCTCACAAAGTTTGCTTCAGTTCAGATACTGTTATTTTCTTCCTTGCTTGCATTGCTGACCATTGTGCTCCTGGCATCTGGGGAGCTAAGTTTAGCACAGGGCCTCCTGGTTTGAGCGTGGCCTGGAGCTGTGGCCAGTCACTCACCAGCTGGCCCCTCCTCACCCAGCTGCACCCACTCCATGCAGATAGAGCTGAGAGCTGCTCTCTGCGGGTCACACTTCTTATATGGAGATGAGGAATTGTTGGACAGTTGGTGTCGCTGCCCCCTGGCGCCGTGCAGAGGCTTCGAGGGCCCAGACCAGCTCCCGGGCCAGCAAGGAAGGGGCTGGAGCGCTGCTGCCTCGTGCAGGTGACACGCAGCACACGAAGCACCACCGCAGAGCGCGTCTCTGACACTGCCGGCCCATCTGTGCCCCTTCAGGAATTATCCCTTTCACAGGAAAATAGCTGCTGCTGAGTGTGCAGTTTCTTTAAATGATGCAATAATAAAGAATGCGAGAGATTTTGGCAGAAAAATTGCTTAGAGTGTGCTGTTTTGTGATCAGCGATGCCACTTGGGCTTTCAGGTAATGTGCTTAAAGAATTCATATAGTAAATTACTGCATCCTGTGCACTTTGCCTCCTGAAAAAAAGTGTCACGTGGCGATGAGAAGTGGCATAGAGATCTTCAGCAATGGCACAATGCTTTGGCTAGGTAAGCCTGGCAAAAATAGGCAGATTTTGCCCACTGACCTTTATTACTTCTCAGTGCTGTCAGGTGAGTTGAGTATTGCACTTTTGGAGCTCAGCTGACCAGCACTGCTCTCTGTAGCAAGCGCAGCAACGTACGTAATGAGGCAGCCGCCGTCGGCGCTTGCTCAGGCTGCTGAGCAGCTGCTGGGGCCCATGGATGGCTCAGCACATCTGCGCCCCTCGTCACGTTCCTTGCCCGACAAGTTTGGGAAGGGTCTAAGCCAAGGTGTTCTCCATGGCTCATTAGTGCCTCGGCCATGGGAGGCATCAGCCAACCACATGGAACACGGAAAGAGAAGACTTGATGAATATGGTAGTTGTATTTGCAGTTCAGTTTGCGATATACCTGACTTCAGGGCTGGATGCAAAGGCCATGGAATGACTGTAGAGGCAGTCTGTGTTTCTAGAATTATGTCCCAGGAGTGAGAATTACTGTGCAGATGTTGAAGTACTTTTGTTGAAGATGTTGAAGTTTCTTTTTTTTTCCCTGTTGAAGTCAAAGAAATGAAGCGCTCTGTGTTATTTTATAGTAGTAATTGAGACTGAATCAATGTTAGTTACCTGAAGTCTGATTCTTAGAAGGCTACACCGTTGTATACCAAACGTAGGAAAGCTACCTTGCAATTTATGACAACATCTGTTGTTTGAAGTATTGCGGTCCTTAGGGAAAGGCCAAAATTAATGTTATGAGATAGCATTGTCTTACGTTACCTTCTTGAACTGCCTGCTATGAGTGATTTTCTGGGGCAATACAGAGACTAGCCAGGACTCAGCGCTGTCCCACTCTGGCTGCCTGAATCCAAGGAAACCGCCTTGTGACTTCTCTTTCTTCCCTGTAGCCTTGCAGCGCGTATCACTGTCAATTAGCCATTCTTCAGGTGCTTGTTATCTGATTAATTACTTCCCCTGCGTGCTAAGCACCTCGGGAAGAGCAGCGCTGTGTTTCCTTTGTGCCATCTTTGAACTCATCTCGAGGTGCCGCCCACGTGCACCTCCTTCTCCCTGTGATCCACAGGCCCCTTGTTCAGGTCTCTGTTAGGCTTTGATGCATCGCAGACAGCCCGCTTGTTATTCTGTCACCCAGCTCTTATCTTCCACATGCTGCAACTCCCCTATTCTTTTGGTAGGCACCTACAGTAATGAGATTAACTATTTTCAGGCCCTCTTCAATCTGTACCCTGTGCTGTTTGCTGGAGAGTCAGACTTGATTCATGCTCTTGCTTTCGACTTGATTCATGCTCTTGCTTTCTTCAGGGCTTGCAGCAGCCATTTTGTTCTTCCATGAAGAATTTCCTCCTTCCATGCATCATTCCCAGAGCAAATCTCCTTCTGACCAGGGAGAACCTGAGCTTTGGTTAAGGAACATTGAGTGCAGTCTCTTCAGGTGAACCTTGCAGTCCAGGGCCTACTCTTGGGCTACCTTTCTAGTCTCAATATAATATCTGTCTCCTTTCCAGCAGAAGTCTGATCCTGACAGGTAGGGAATGTAGCCTTTATTTTCCCTTGGCTGTTACCATTTCCTCTGACTCCTGGCTTTGTGCTGATGTGACTGCTCCATTGCTCCGTGGCAGGCGCTCGGCTGTGCTCCTCCTGGTACCCCAGTTTCACCCTGGGATGTGACCCACGTCCTGTGAGAGCCGCCACTGAGGTTCTGGAGGCTTCACAGTAACCCTGGCTGTTTGTTAAACCGAGACCACAGCTGCCCTGGTCTCCCTGCAGCACTGACAGCCTGTAGCTACAGCTGCTCTTCAGACAGATGACTTCATATTTTCAAACCAGCAGCCAAGGATTAAGTCAGTAATGCTAAAGTATTAATATTAACTATACTCGTTGATAGTCATATCATAATTACTATCTGCCTTCTAGATGGTTTCCAGAATCATGTTCAAGAACAATCTGAAACTTGATATTAATTTTAATGAACTGCATTAATTAATCAGGAAAATGATGTCCAGCCTCATATGAGCTGCCAGGGGACTGGCTACAGGTGTTGGCAACCCAGAGGCAAGAGCACCTAATGGTTGAGGAAGGAGGAGGCAGAGCAGAAGCAGACACCTTTTTCCACGCTTTGGTATGCAAAAGATTTAATCCTTTTTAAGAGGATTAAACTATTTAATTAGTTGTTTAACTTGTTCCCCATTATGATGCCCAGGTCCTTTTCAGGAGAACTTTGCCAGTCCCCTGCCTACCCAGACATGTTCTGGGAGAAGACGAAGCTCAACTTGTAAAATAATTTTCAGAATATCAAAGTGCTATTGCTGAAATATTAAATTTTCATGAAGTTGAAAATTTATAATGAAGTACAATATGTAAAACTTCTCTTTGTACCAATGTGGTCTGATACCTTAGCTGAAGAGAATGAATGATGCAAAAGTGTGAGGGAAGGCAACAAGTTGGTTTTTAATTGACCATTGAAATGTAAATATTTGACTCCAACAGCATCTTCTGATGGAAAACTGTTTTATTGAGGATTGATCAACTTAATATATGTAAAATAAAGTCAGATACAACTGCATGCACAAATTTTCTTGAATGAATTAATACCTTTAATCTTAAACATGATTTTATTCAATATTACTTTTTGCTGAGACAAAGAATTGTGCATTTTTACGCTTTTTTAGAATTTCTGTCTTTTGAGTGTTCTGTCAGTTGAGAGATGTGCATCAGTTGGAACAATTGCTTAGGAAAGAAGCCTGCCCCCCTTTCCAATCATTATTCTTAATGTTTTGATCATCTTTTGGGTTTTTTTTCTTCATATAGTTACTTAACATGTTGATCTTAAAAATATCCTTTCACCTATCATATATATTTATATGATACAAGAAAAAGAGAGCTATTAGCCTGCTGGCAGTGCGGATTGAAGAGATTATCTCATACCCTTTTTATTTTAGGAAAAGCAAAAAGGCTGACATCCTGGCGAAGGCAGTTAATGCAGGAATAGGAGAGGTGGAGAGATTGTGCAATATTCTCCACTTTAGTGCCCGTGTCTCGTGCTGGGCTCAAGTGCTATCAAATCCGTGCTCCTTGCTTGTGCCTTCATCCGTTTCTGCAAGGGCTTTAAGGATTCCTAAGACGGAGCCTTGATTGCAGAACTGACTGCTGTGAATAATGAATAACGATCCATCCATCCATCCTCCCTTTTTAATTGCAAGTGGTGCTGTTACCTCTCTCACACATAGGCAACACTGAGTTCCAGTGTCTACATCAGCCCATAAGGAGAGGGTGGCTCCTGGGAGGACGGGCTGCGCGGAATGGTGATGGTTGTTAAAAAGGCAACGGTTGGGGGGCAATGGTAGTTCTCTTTTCATACGGAAGATGTTCCTTTTCTGCAGTTCTTTGAGACTTGTGGAAATATTTGTATTGATTTACACATACAGCAGGTACTGCATTTCAAATTGAGTTTCACGTTTTTTGCCCTAAGACTAACTGTGACATTTTTGGCTGGTAGACAGAAGAAAAGATAAGGAGGAAAGCTTTTCAAGAGCAAGACCTGTTAGACTGTAAAATAAATAGGGAGGTCTGCTAGGCTGAAATCTAGATCGTGAAAGTCTCGTCACTCGGGACACATGAAATTAGATAAGCCTATAGTTGCAGTCAAAGGGAGAATTAAGAGACCTACCTGATCTTTTCTGTTTAATTTAGATAGTTTCCTTGAGTTTGAACTGCACAAAGTTTGGGAGGTTTATGAGAATTTTAAATGACAAATTTTTAAGAATATGGGTTTGTCAATTCATTAACTATGGTTTACTTTGTAACTATAGAAAATGAGGAATGTTGGATGAGATCAAGAACTGTTTAGAAATTTAATGAAACCGTTCACTAAGAGTCCTAATTAACCACCAGACTGAATACACTGCCCTTTAGTAATGAGTCTTTTAACTTTATTCTTCAAAAGAAGTAATTACACCATTTCTCAGGGCTGCTGCAGTGCTGTAGCAACAGGCCAAAATCATTAATCATCGTAATGCAGAATAAGTGATTTCAAGCTTATGTTTTAATCATTTGTGCTCAGCTCGTTGAATATGAACCTTTCACACTGCTTATTCGGGTATGTTTGGATATTATCGTATCTGCGTGTTGATTTGGATCTCCTAATTTTCCGAGATGGCAGAGATGCCTGTTCCCTCCTCCTCTGTGTGCTTCTGTGGGCTTTTTTTACCCAGAAAGTTCTTTTGTTTGATAAATTAGTTTTGCACATTTCTGCTCCAGCGGAAAATGCTGTGGCGGCTTGTGCAGAGATAAGTTGATGCTGACGATACGTAGCTGTAGTCAGACATTAGTTCTGATGTTGAGAGCTTTGGCTTCCCGGTCTCGGCTAATGGGGCTGGAGGCCATCGCAGGAGCGGTTGTCGTATGCCCGGAGCGTTGATCCCAGCTCACGTGTTAAGTACGAGTTTAGGAGCAGGTAGCTAATTTGTTTTCTGACAAATATTTGGTTGTTTTGCTAGAAAGATGGAAAGCTCCCTATGTCCTGCAGGAAGCTGCATAAAGACTTTCAAATAAGGACTAATTTCTGATTTTTCATATATAAAGTATTTGAAAAATATATTTCAAGAATTATGTTGTGTTCTTCATCTAATTATAGGAGTAAATGTGTTTTGGGTGTTGCATGGGATCCCTCACTGTGGCATGAGCACCCAAGTGTGGGATGGTGAACTCTAGGACTTTTACTGCTAGGGCTTTCATTAACCCCATCTGCTGCACAACCTTCACTATATTGATTAAAGGGCAAGATTTTCAATTCCGTAGTCAAATCAGTCAGTATATCCTGCTAAAAGGAATAAAAAATAGTTAAATACCAAAAATAATTTTCTTATTGAGAAGGATAGTAAATAAAGCATGGTTTCCTATATTACAGATATCAAAACAGCAGATCTCAAAGTTGCAGAGTTACAATCCAGTATTTCATGTGCACTTCAGAATAAGTGTGAATAGGAGTATTCTAAGCAGTCCCCTCAAAGATCTGCATTATTGCTGTCCACACTATTTGCTTCAGCATTGGAGCTCCTTGTGCGTAACTTGGTATCTAGGCACATGTAATCTCT
>JAUBOD010000457.1:4210078-4221661 GCA_032353885.1 Nothura maculosa | reverse complement strand
CAGCTCCCCGTCACGTCACCTGCCTGTGTCCAGGCATTGGGGTTCCCTCCGGGAGCGCTGAGTATCACAGGGACGGCCGCTCTTGTCTTCCTTTGCCAGGGAAGGGGATGGAGCCGTGGAGAGGTGCGAACTGGGTCTGGACACTGCTGGGTGGGGAGGAAAATGTTCCTTGTTACCACCTGAGTTAGGTGCATCATAAGTCATTAAGTGGTGGTGACGCAGTAGAGATCTCTGGGAAGGACTCTGGCTTAGCCATCCAAGAGCACAGGAGGTGCAGGTTGGCAGCAGCATTTGTTTCATGAAAATCACTCACAAAAAAACACAAAGTATTGGAGTCATAGTATCTTAAAGTGGCAATAGGCCTGCATGAAATGCAATTTAGCAAAAAGCTAATTGCACCTCAAGAAAATATTCTTGGTGTTACAAGAGGTTTAGTATTATGAGTCATTAGTGATATTTTCCTGACGAGGCTTTTGCAGAGTTCCCCCTTGCTGCTCAAGTGAAAGGACACGCTTTCCTGCTTGCTGGAGAGCTGGGCAGTTAAGACCAAAAGGCTTTAACTCTGTCCTTCCCAGTGAATGTTGTTGCTTTTCTGTAAAGCAAACACTTAGCGGTCACAGATTGGCACTTTGAAATAACCATTTTTAGTGAGCGGCCTTGCGAGGAGTGAAGGGAGAGGAGTTAAAAGGAAACAAATTCCTGGTTAGGAGATAATCACTAATATTCTTTATAGGCCTCTTTCCTGCTTTCGGGAAATATGACCTGTCTCACCCGTCTTTTGTGATCCTGAGATATGAGCCTGGCCTGCAGCCTCACTGCGGAGCTCCGTAGTGGCTCTGAATTCCAGCAAGACACTGATTTCAGCAGAGCCCTGGCTCAAAATGATGCCAAAAAACTCTCCATGTCTATTAAAAAGGGGATGAATTTGCGTAGGACAGCACAGGATTTGGGGGGCAAAATTTACCGTTTCCTAATAGGGTTTTCTGTCAAGAAGCTGGATGATTTCTTTGTTAGCAACCAATATGAATAGTTGCAGATCTGGAGGAGAGCAAGAATGTACATTCTACGTAAACATTTTTGTGTAAAATGATTAATTTTATACTATAGATAACTGTTTTCTATTCTAGAAAGGGGATGATTTCTTACCTTCTTTGTTTATGGAGTAGTTATAATGTTAATTTGCCAATGGTAAACTTGAGATACTCTTTATTTTTTCCTTCCATCTGATAATACGTGTGATACTGTTGCATCCCTTTGTAGCTAGCACCTTTTTTCCCTACCTTCCTCTGTGGCCTCTAAGTGACATAGAGTGTATGTTGATGAAATTCGGATTCAATTTTGTTTCTTTATCTATCCCTTCACCTTCTTATTTAAAGAGAAAGAAAGAAAAAGAAAGTTCTCTCGCCACAGCAATGTGACAGAGTAATAAACTGTTGTACAGAGATCTTTCGATATAAAGTATTTAATAGAAACATGAGAATATTGCTGTTCATTCCTGCCAATGACAAAGGACTCAAAATATGATAGAGCATTTGTTTTGTTTAGGTGCACATATATTTTAATGGGGTAATACTATAAAACCAAAATCATAAATAACTGAGAGGAACTTAGGAATCTTTAGAGATATGGAATATGAAAATGGAGATATAGAATGACTTAATATTAGCATTTAATTTGGGACATCTTTCTCTCTTAAGGCATGATACTGCAGTGTTCACTGTAACTTAGGTGTGTGTTACTATCCATCAGTGTTTTCAGAGCATAAGAATACATCTGTGTGTGCCAACACTTGTTCCTGTTTTCAAGTGTGTGTGTGTGTGTGTGTGTGTGTGTGTGTGTGTGTTCCATTTTTATTTCCAAGCAACCAAGCACTAAGTTTTCCTTGGTTTTGCAATTGTGATGATGCATTAATTTCATTGCAGCAAGTTATAAAGGTTTTAAATATTAACATTGTAGATGTTGCTGTGTCAAGACTTCCTGCCCATGCTGTCACCTTTAGAGATCAAATCTAAACTTTGTGTATAGTCTTCATTGTGGAAAGTACAATTTCACCGAAAGCCTGTAGGCAAGTGCAGAGAGGGACATGAGCTTTGGATCAGCTCTGCAGTTGGCCACGTGGGAGTTGGTTAGGGCTATATCTCTCCAAGTTTGAAGAGATCTGTTTTCATTTCCTGACATAAGTGTGTTTTCAGGGAATTTGTGCGTTCCCATTGGCAGAGGAGGGTCCGCGCAGATTATCGTTCAGTATGTATCAGTCCCTCTCCAGAGGTTTGCTCGAGTGTTCTTCATTTTTCTGAGAAGCCTCTTTTTTTAGTGATTCTTGTGAGCAACCTTTTTGCCAGAATAATGTTTTAGTGCAATATGAGACTACGTACGTTTGGAATAGGTTGGATTTTTTTAGAGATCATTTATCATAGTTATGAACCTTCATGCTTCTGAAAATCTATTTGCACATATATAGCTTTGAAGGAATGCTTTTAAAGGAGCTGCTAATGGAACATGCAGAGCGGGAGCAACCAAAATCTCCCCCAAAAAGGACAACAGATTCTGTTCTGAGTGCAAACAGCGCCGCTGAGGAGGCTTGTGGCCTGAGTCTGTTGTGAAACACTGCCTGTAATCTGCTCAGCTGTCAGAACAAAATACGGTGGTTGGCTAAAGGCTGAGGAGACTCCAATTGCAGGAGGGCAAGGAAATACTTGCAGTGCTTCTCACCTATTGCTGCTACGTGCTGTGAGTGTGGTGGATTGAGTTGGGAGCTTCATTGGGCTTGAAATATTTTGAGAAATTTATTGGATTTGATCAAACTGTGTTAGGGATGTTCTTTAGACTGAGAATGGAAGTTCAGGTCAGAGAAGTTGTGGATCCTGTCTTGATTCTCAGCAGAGCTGGTAGTTGCTGTTCTTGAATGAAAGGTGTCAACTTTCTACTGCTTGATCCGAGGTGCTGGAGAAATCTCCTTCATGGAAATGGACTAGAGAAGTTTCATTTTCTTTCCATGTGAAACTGAACGAAATTACAAAATATTTTTTTCATGAGAAAAGATATTTCTATGCTTTCAATTCAGATTCAAGTAGTATCTATGAATCTCTTGGCTCCTATGTATTTTCATGAGGATATATTTTGCTTAAGTACACACATGCACACACAGTAAAAATACTTGAATTTACTGTTTTTTTCTAACTGCTAAAACTTTCTGTGGAAGTGGTAGTAAACTCGCTCTATGCTGAGGGTCAGCAGGAGACACTAGGTTTCATTTGTAATTTATAAACAGTATCTTGAAGTTCATTTAGAAATTAATGGGTGCTATACACAGAGCACAGCTATGATACATGCCACACGGAATGGCGGGTGTCACCAGTGAGACACCATGTCTATATAATACAGGTGGCTTGTAAGTTGTTGTAAGCCTAAGCTCAGGATGTCATATGTGGATTGCTCTAATGAGCAAAAGACATCTTTTTCCAAGTAAAAATGATAAAAAGTGTCTGCTCTGAGAGTGTGTTGCCATGGAGGTGCAATCCAGGAAGCCTCTTACAGTGGACTGACAAGTGGGCAGAGGTATTTCTGCCTTTCCAGCATTTTGGGTTATCTTGGGCTGTTTAATTCAGTCCACATTCTTCTTATCCCAGTTATTATATGGGCAGGGCATGAGCATTAACCACCCACTATTGCATCCACTGTTGGGTGTCTTAAATCCTTTTAGCAAATATATATATATATAAATCATTGTGCAGTAAGAATTTGATTCGTTCACTACTTTGAAATACGTGTAGAATTCTCCTTGGTATTTTCGAGTGCTAGTTCTAGTGCTGAGTCTTACTGGTAAGCTTGCTGAGGAGAAACAACAGGCTTTGTATCCCACGAACCAACCCAAATCAGCAGGCATCATGTTCTCAAATCTCTAATTATTGTTTGACCTGTCCTGAATTAGTAGTTCTGTTGATTTGCCCAAGATGATCATCTTGGGTAATCCTTCATATTATGTGTTAATGTTTTTATAGTTTAAATCTATTTATCATAGAATCCTTAAGGTTGGAAGGGACCTTTAGAGGTCATCTAGTCCAGCCCCTCTGCACACTAGTTGGAACGATTGGACTGAAACATGTATCAATGAACTCCATTAAGAATTTTTCTGTCTTTTGTGTTTTATTCATAATAATAAAGTATTTTCTACTATATGTTTTTTTCTGGGCCACTCTTGTCTATTAGATGAAGATCCTTCATATTTTTCTATCTGGATTCTTGAGCAAAGATTACTTTTAAGACAGTGCCAATCCAGTGTGTGCTATTTAGCTTTAGCAGCATAATCTGTTTGTTCTGTATTTCACTTGCAGAAGGTTTTGATGCATTGCCAGAAAAGTAAAGAATTCGGAGACCTCAAAAAAAAAGTTTTTGGAAGGTTGTATTTTTAGTATCTGTTCAACTGAAGAGATTTTTTATTTATCTGAGGAAGCAAGTGGATGGTGGGATGTGAGGAAGTCCTTTGAATTTTCCTTTGATATTAATCCTTTGGTATCTTATAAAGACATTTCTTCACATACTTCACCTTTTCTGCCACTGTCAGTCAGAGACAGTTTGTTTAAGGACCTGAAAAAGGCCCAAATTGGGTTTGCATTTGCAAAAGAGTCTGTGTTTGCCTTAAGGCCACACCACTTGTCCTGCCTCTTTGCCTGCGTATTGAAGAGACGCCTTCTGTGACAGAGCCCCTGTGTGTCACGTCGGGTAGCTGGGATTTACGTGATCCATGGCAAAGGTGCCCCAGAGAGGGGAAGGGTGGAGGAAGCCTTCCCGGGTGCCGCCCCGACCTCTGGCACTCACTGATGATCCCCTGGGCAGTCGCCCAGACCTTGCACGAGGATCTGTGTGTGCTGCTGGGAAATAAATTCAGGTTCTCGAAGGCAGTGTAATGAAATACAAACAATCTTTTAGGGGAAAAAATACCCAGTGAGCTACAGGTTGAGATTTTCATTAACAAAGGGAAAGGAGTGATTTTCTAAGCTTTGTAATTGCCAAGACAAGCTCACTTAAGTAGTGAGGAGTTGAGACTGTACCTGGAGCTAACTTGAAACCCTTACGAGGCAAGAGAGGATCTCCTTCAAGCAGAAGCGTCACCACAGCCTCCTGTTGGCACCAGAGAGATTCTGAGAGAAAAAGATATCTCTCTTGCTCTCCCAACTGCGCTCCAGAAGGAGAAGCAAAGCAGAGCCAGAGCCAAGCTGATGACACTGAATGAGGAACCTCAGTTGTCCTCCCCTCTGGGGAGAAGGCGGATGGAAACATCACCAGATGCGTAGAGGTTATTGCTTGGATATTGGTGCCGCGGGTTTGGGCAGCTCGTGTGTGAATCCTTGCACGCCTGGGCTGTGGCTTTCGTCTTCCTGTGGCACCTCAACGCGTTCAAGTGAGTTGGGGGCTGCTGGGCCACGGGTGCAGCTCCAGTGTTGGAGACCACTCCTACCCCAGCAGCGCCTGAGGCGGCGCGACAGTCACGAGTGCACGTGAAGAATGGACGAGGGAGAATAAAGATAATATTAGAACTGTTTAGAAAGAAACAATGAGGTATATTTATTGCTTCAAATGAAGATTTTAGTTGAAAAACAATCACTCCTAGCTCCTGTGGCTCATACGTTGTTCCTCACTTACATGCAGTCTTGCTCTCGCTCTCTGCTGCTTCTCCTCTCCTTTTTTTTTTTTAGGGCAGAGGTGGGAATGGATGTTGAAGTAAAACCTAGGAAAGTAGTGCTTTTCCTGCTTGAAAGGATATGTAAGAATGACGATTTTTTTTTGTTGTTGTTTTTAGCCTTTTATGAAATTTTATAGATAAACAGTACATGTGGAGAGATGTATTTTACCATTTAAGATAAAATAATATTTATTTCAGTTCAGATGATGCATCTGTTTCAGGTAGATGCATTTACCAAGTCCCAGCAAGCAAAATAAATGTCATATTTCTACTTACTGGTTTTCAGTTGGCAATTCGTCATAGGTATCATGATTAGAAGGGATCTGAAGGATAATGAGGTCTTGGTTTTATTTTTACAAAATATGTGCGGCCATACATTTATATGCAAACAAGAAAAATCTGCTGTGTGACAAAAGGAGAAAATTGTTTTGGTGCTTTCTGTTTCAGAGATATTTGATGATTTATCTTATTTACCGCAGTATATTGTTTCAGCTAATGCCATACCCACTTTAAGAGGTACAAAGTCCTTTCAGATTTCTTTGCGATGCTTGTGGTCAGCCTTGCATGAAAAGGCCATTTGTTCTTCCCATATTAAAGCTTGTGCTTTCATGTAGTTCTGTGAATTTCCTATTATTGTAAATTAATTTCCCTTCATTAAGTGCTTGGGTCACAGGCAAAGTAGTAATAGCACTGGGAGACACAGGAGATTACTAGTTTGAATGATGGTAAATTTTCACCCACCCGCCTGCTCCCTGGTAATGGGAAGAAGCTGCTGGCTGTCAGAGCCATTTCATTAATCATAAAAGCCTGTGAATATGAACTTTTAAGTTAGAGGAGGGTAAAATTATTATCAACACGAGCAATATTTTAGAGAGTGGCTCGTGGCGCCCGTGGGAGACGGCGCCGCGGCTCCCGCGTGCCCCGGTTGGCCTTGGGGTCAGCGAGTCCTGCGCTTGGCACCACTGCAGCTGCTGCTCGTGGCGGGCAGGGGAATTCAGAGCACGGAGATACTGACTTGTCCTCTTGTGTAAGTTGTTATTTCTTCTGCCAAGAGGCTGCCATTGCAGTGGCTTTCTCCCCAGAGGAAAGAGTGATAAGATCTAATGAAAACATTTTAATGAAAATAGATAAGTGGTGTTTATTTCATATTCTTTCTGTTATGCCAGGCCCATCTTCAAAGCAACAGGAAAGACTCCTGCCGGTTTCAGTGGGCTTCGGAGCAAAGCATAAAAGAAATGTGGTTTGTGCAGGATGTAGCTTCTGGGCTCCCTGCTCTCTCGAGTTCCTTCCAGTGCCCCATTTCCAGCCCTACACTTAAAAATAGGAGAAAAAATTCCCCTTTTTGCCTTGCCATGTTGGGATTGGGGTGAGGGAGCGGCCCTGCTTTGCGCCTAGGCTCCCCGTGCCTGCGCTTTGCAGGAGATCGCTCAGCTTCTCAACAAGAGCAGCTTACTGTAAAGATCAGTCAGTAATTTATCATGGTTTCTATCTTATCCCTGCCATGTCTGATATATATCTGGTAACTGAGAGGGGCATAATTGCTTAGATAAAAGCCTATTCTGCAAATATTTGCATATGTAGATTGCAAAGGGTGATTTGTAGCGATCTGGGTAGCAATACATTTCCAATCCTATGCATTTAAGAAGTAGAGTGCTGGCAATTCCAACCTCTTTTTGACTTGCCTTCGCTTTGCTTAAAGCATTGAAGAAACCTGACTTTTCCATGAGACGGATGGTGCTCAGGCTCTTCTTCCAAGGCCCTTCACCTGCAGTAGGAGTTCAGTCTGTGCTAGCATCAAGACACCTCAGTTTATTTCAGTTATTGTCATAAAAATTCAAGTGCAGCAGGTGCTGAGCCTTCCCCACAAGGGGATGGCGATGTGGAGCTTCGGGGCAGCAGCTTGTGCGTGTTTGCTCTTCTGCATGGGCCCCTAGCTGAGGAGCAGGGCTTGGGAAGCAGCTCGTCCTGCAGGAAACCTTGGATATTAAATGCAAGAGGAAGTTCATGTAAATTAATTTCATGTGTAGTCACAGAGGAAGATTCAGGCCCCCCATGAGGCCTGACAAAGCTATGTGACATCCTAGTTATTTTTTTAAAGTTATTTAAAATCCGTCCTGGGGGTTATAATTTCCTGCTTGGTCTTAATCCATCATGGGCTGTAATAGTAGAAATTCAATACGAAGGCCAGATGGGTTTTTGTTTTGCTTTTTTGTTTGTTTGTTTTTAAGCAAGGGTAATTTTTGTGATGGATCTTTGGCAATTGCCTAGGCTGACAGCAGCACTCGCGGTGTTTGGAGGCTGCAGGGGTATGTGGGCATATGCAGGGATATGCGGGCACATATATGTGGCTTTGTCACAAATGAAACTGCAGAGGATATTCGTTCCCTCGCAGGTGTCCTTTGCTTTTTGTAAGTGAAGGGCAGGTAAAAGAGGTGGGAAAGTGCCTTGCAGGCTGCCCTCGCTGGCTTCTAAGGAGGCTTGAGGAGGTTTAAAGCCGCAGGGAAGGGGCGGCTGGGCACCCCGTGGGGCTGCAGGGCTCCCCGGACCTCTCCTTGTTCCCAGGCTTCCCCGGGGCCCTGCTGCCTGCCAGGCAGAGCAGCTTGCTGCGGACATGAGTCAGTCATATATCACGGCTCCTTCCTTTGTAGGGTTTCATCTGCAGCTGGTGGGGATGTCCCCCTGCTTGGAGTGGAGCAGGGAGCTGGGAGAGCATTGGGATCTGGACTGCCCAGGTGCTTGTGATTAACCGGGGATATAAATCTCTGTCTGCCCCCCACAGCAGGGATGGTCTGCGGGTGAAGCCCAGGAGAAGGAGTGGCCTGAGGTCTTTTCACCTGCCTTCTTCGCCTGGCTTCTCTGTGTTTGTTATGTTGCCCCAGAGCCGTCCTCCTCCGTTCCTTAATCCGCGCTCCAGAAGGAGTGCGCAGGTTCCCGGCCCGGGGCCGAGCGGGGCTGCTCTCCCGGCCGTTGCAGCCCGGGCCTTGTGCGAGCGGGGGCTCCTCTCGCCTCGCGTTTGGACACAGCAGGGACCGGCTGCATGAACCGGCTGCATGACATACAGGCCAGAAGAAGACCAAAGTGCTTAGGCTAATGCTACGTATTGATTTCCAAGTAAGTGTCTAATCTCACCAAGTAAATAGTACTTAGCTATAGTCAAACTTAAAATCAATGGCCAAACTGTCTGCAATTTTTGCTCGTTAGCGCAGCTGCAAGAACTGGATCTGTTCTGGGTCTGAGCGTGACTTGCCCAAGCAAAGCTCTCCGTGATGCATGTGTTGGGCTGCAGCTCCTTCAGGCTCCTCCACATCCGAGGTTCCTCGGTCAGGAGTGTTTTATTGCTACCCAGTTTTCTTTACTGACCCCTGTAGGGGCCAGGCATGCTAAGTGGTTTTACCTGTGGCTCATGGATTTAGGTAAGAGCCGGAGGGAGAACAGGCAACGTGAAGCAGCATGAAGCAAGCGGCGGTGGCGGCACGCGGGCCCGGCCGTGCCGGGGAGCGCCGCCACACGCGGGGCCCTGGCCGGCTGTCAGTGCACACGGTGCAGCCTTCAGCCTCCCCACGCGACACCAGCGGCACTCGTCATGACAGGTCCTCCCTCTGCCGTCACCTCCTATTTACTCCGTGTTGGTGGCTGCGTAGTTCCGTCGCAAATGATAAATGGAGTTGAAGAAGAGATTTAGTTGTTCTGACCTGTGCTGTTGCGGCTCCAACGCAGGAGACTTTCAGGAAGTCCTGCTGATAGCTTCAGGAAGCCCTGCTGATGGCTTCTTTCATTTTGGTGGTAAATTTCTTTAAATAAGAGTGATTCAGCAGCAGGTTGCTTATGCCTAGAAGTTCTTCTAACTGTAAGAGCTGGCATCACCTGCTGGATAAGAGGCTGCTTGTGGAAATTTGTTCTTTACTGCAGGCGCACGATTGCATTTCCTGTAAGAGATGCCCCAGATGCAGCAGGTTCAGGATGTCCTTTGCTGTGATGTGCTCCGTTTGGATGCTCCTGGGACAGAAGGGATCCAGGCTCGCGCCGCAGGGTTTGTCGAGTGCGCCGAGCTCCTGGCTGCTCTACAAGCAGCCCGCATGACATTTGTCATGGCTACGATCTCTGTACCTGAATTAGCCGCTTTGGAAAACGCTCTAGTAGTACCACGTCATTGCTGTCTCTGTTCTTCTCTGTTCTGCTGAAAGCTGTTTGTACATCTTGCCTTGGAGCTCACCAAGGCAAGAGAGTAGCTGGATATGAGAACTGCAGGTAACAGAAGGGCTTTTTTCCCTAGAATTCCCAGTCACACCTGTTTTCATCAAGGTGAAAATTGAGCTGTACAGATGCTTCACATCTGTCTGTGCCCAAGATCTCTTTGCTAATTTCTGATGTGAATTTATGTTTTAATAGATGTTTCTGTAAGGACATGTTGACTGAGTTACTTTGCACAGCCATATAGACTACCTGTCTATTATTATTAGTTTCTAAATATATCAGTTTTTGATAATTTAAAGCAATATTTAAGAGGCAGAAGAACTCTGAGGATGAAATCCTGTCTTCTTCTATTAGAACAGAATTAATATATTCTGCATCACATTATTAGTCTCTGAGTCGTGTGGCTTTCATGAATTAAGTTTTTCTCTTTTCCAAGTTTTTCAGAGCTGAACTAATTAGTCTTCTTTTCTCAGCCCTAAATTCAGAATGTAGCAACTCGGCTACCAAATAGCAGACGTCGAAACACTTCCTGGGCACTTTCTGGTTTTCTGTCCAAGTAAATTTCTTTAACTATATTTGTCAGGATTTTTAGTGGTAGTACTAAAGAAGCAATTAGAGCTCTCAGCTTCAAAAGGAGCAAATATGGACATAATGGGGTAAGTGAAAAGCTCAAGATCTGAGTAGGTGAGAGGAAGTCTGGAATTTCCTTAAGATTCTCCACTTTGAAGCTAGGAATCTTAGCTGGACTTACCTTTGATTAATTCCGAATTATGCTGTTCATTAAGATTGGTCATGATTAATAGGTTTTCTTCTCTGGCCTTTTTTTTGCAAATTTAAATTCTTACTGTTCAGTATACAGAATTTTTCAGAGTTTATTTTTAGGTAAGACAAATTTGTTTATATTCAACTTTTATTGTAGAGTCAAAGAAATTCCCAGGGAATCTCCTTCCTTTCCTATATATCCTATGTAATTCCATCTCCCACTGCATTGCCTTCTGTTGTTATTGCTTGTTTTACACCTTGCACTTGCCTCACAGTTTGGGCATGGCCATGAGTGTATTTTCATTAATTAATTTTGACTCTTGCGAATTAAAAGCAGTTTGAGACCATTGAGCCTCTTGACACTTTGTCCAATTTTTAGTCCCCTCCTCCTAATTTCAGAGTGAGCCCTTCAAGGCCAGTGTGAAAAGTCTCATGCAATAGACTTACCTGCGAAAGATCCTTTTTCCTGAGATTACTTTGCAGTGGTTGCATTTACTGATTGTTTCTTTTAGCACCGATCTTTTCTCTCTCGGATCCTCTTCGTTAGGGCATCCTACTTCCATGTGCGCGGAGCCTCCACCTCGCCCAGGTGCAGAAGTCCCCGGCTCTCTGCTGCAGTAAACTCGCAGTGACACCTGTCCTGGAGCGAGCAGAGATGCCTCTCAGCCTCTCTCATTCCTTTCTTTTTTTTGTCTTGAGGCCCAGTTTCTCATCCTGTGTCCTTAGCTGGCCTGCCTGCCCTCCCGTCTCCAGTGTGCACCTTCTTGCTCAGATAACTCAGGTTCCTCCCCATTGTATGAGGCTCCATCCATTTTTTCTCTCTGTTTTCTGGCTTGAAGTAGCTTAAAACATAGATGCAGTGTCCTCTGCATAAGTCGTTCTGCATAAATGACACTCTTTATATTGTGCTTTATTTTTTTGTCACTGAGGAATGGGAGGCTTTC
>JAUBOD010000457.1:4179339-4196200 GCA_032353885.1 Nothura maculosa | reverse complement strand
GGAGGCCGCGAGGGCCCTGCCGGCTGGGGGCTCCCGCCGTGCCGCAGGCCGCCCAGGCTCTCCTAGCGAGCCCCAAGTACATCAGCTGCTGGAGGAGTGCCTTTATTTTCTCCTCTCCTAGTTCTTTTCCTCTGCACCAGTTAGTCTCTCATTAAGACAAAGAGTTTCACCTTCTGCAAAGTTAAAACTTCCTGAAAAAGATGGGAAACTGGCAAAAAGAACTTAGTGGAGCCAAAGCGGCAGCACAAGTGAACTGCAGCAAGTAATTATAATAACCCCACAGTCATTTCACTCACAGTGTGACAGAGTGAAGGCAAAAAAAAAAAAAAATAGTAGTTCTTTCCTAAATGTTAAAAGTATTTTTTTTTATTTTGTTGGCGGCGGCTGCTGCGAGGCCCAAGGTGGCGCGTTGCTGGCAGGGAACAGCCATCGCGTGCTGTGCTGCTCATGCAACACAATTCTTTCTTTCAATTAAAAAGAAAAAAAAGGTGCTACATACCCATGTTGGCTTCAGCCATGATGCAACAGCAACAAATGCAGGTTTCATCCCCATGTGAAATGGGAGCCAGGACATGAGCAGGTTGGCAGAGCAGCTCTGCAGATGCCAAGCCTGGAGGCAACAGTGACCCGTCCTCGAGCCTTCCTTGCTCCTAATCCCAGCTTAGTCTCTATGAGGAAACCTGTGTCCATCAGTGTGTCAGGTGCTTCCACAAAGTTCCCCTGTTCTTGATTCCTTTTCCTGGGAATTTCAGAAAGCTTCATTGCATCATTAGAAATGTCCTTCTGTTCTTATGGGAAAAGGAATTTCCTATAACGTTGTCCTCAGGCCTGTCTTTCTTAAGGACAGTTGTGGTTTTGCTCTAGGGATGTAATGAGGGGCTGTTCCTTTACACCAAAACTCTTTCTCTATAAATGTGGTCTAGACCCTGACTGAAGGCTCTTCTTCCTTATTTACAACCGAGAGACGATCCCTGTACTTCACAATGAGGAATTGCCTCCCACCGTGTGTTAGGATTGCCAAGGTAGCTGGTACTGTGTTAGGCTGCTTTCTTTTTCATTGCAGGCGATGCATAAAAACCCACCATCACTGTTAACTAGGCACAAAGGAAGCTTGATTGGCCCAGGCTAAACACATGCATGTGTACTTGTTTTCTTCCACAGTCTATTTGAAACATCTATCAAATAATGAGAGGAATGTGTAAAATGCATGGATACATTTCTGTTTCTGAAAGATTCTTGTTTCCTTTTACAGGAAATCACCGACAATGAGATTTTGGAGTTGGTACATAGCGCACTGGGGAGGATGACTGTTATCCGGCAAATATTCCCTCTCTTGAGGGACACCAACCAGAGGTGCATGAGGAACAACCACCGAATCTCCTCGCTGCTGTGCGATCCGCAGGAAGGCTATCTGCAGATGTTGCAGGTCAGTAGCTGTGCCCGCCACAATGGTCCTCCTCCCGAATCTGGCAAGTGTGCAATGTCGGAGGAGATGTAAGGAGGAAGACTAAGATGAATACTCTTTGATCTTCTAAAGCGTTAGAAGGCGATTGTGCTGGCTCACAGCTGGGTTTGGATATTTCGTCCTGTTAAGATCCTTTTTGCTGTTACCACTTATATTTATAGACTAGACATCTACTGTGAAAGAGTTAATATGTGAGGATATCAGGACTCTGATAGGTATTGGGCTGTGGAGCATTTCATACTTAGTTAAATTGCCTGAATCCAGCTGATGTTTTCAGTCTGTCCTGTTTCAACAGCCTCAGAGGTCTCTAGTAGCTGATAATTGTCTGAGCGTGTAAAATATGAACTGCTAGTTCACGTTCCTGATTTTGGTGACAGATATGACTTTGATGTAGCCAACATCACAGGGATACTTGTGTTTTTCTTACAGTAATTCAAGTATAAGCTTAATTTCAGGTCCCATTTGCAGGATGGTCGTAGTTCTGGGACTTTCAGAGCACTCTGTGCACTGACATTGCTTGAAACACTGTTAAGAAGCACATCGCTGGTGCTATGGGAGGTGTGACATAAAGCATAAACCTTTGGAGAGCCTAAGCCCATAAGTGAGGTCAGGACCTTTTTATGTGGAATTGATATGGATATTTCCACCTTGAAGCTTTGTCTGATTTGGGTTCCCCACAGGCAGAGTTTGAGAAGTGCCAACCTCAGACCTTGCAGTTCTGCTCTTCCTAGCCAGGGGAAAGCCCAGGTCTGGCCTGGCCTGGGGACATGATATCAACAATGTGCAGGTATGCTGCAGTGAGGAGAAAGGCCATGTGGTTCAGAGAATCAAAGCAATTCCCATCATGCTGAAAATTTTGTCTGTCCTGAACCAACAAATCACTGAAGGGGGAACAGTCTAGCAGTATGGCAGGGTTTTGACTATTGCTGTCTGTGCTGGTTTATGCAAAATCTAATTCAGAAGCTCATCTGGAGGACTCTGACAGACCTCTCCAAGCAAGTTGTTATTGCTAAAACAATAATTGGTTTGCTAGCTTGAATAGCCTCACTCCCTTTCCCTAAACTGACAAGGAGCCTTTAGGAATCTAAATACTCTTCCTACCACTTGACAAATGCAGGCTTTGAGAAGCAAAACATCCTCAGGATTCAGATTTCCTGTCTTCCAGAAACACTTTGCCACCTTAGAAACTGTGTCATTAAGAGGATGGAATAGCAAGAGATGATCTTTGCCCATTAATTCCTTCTCTCGAAAGGCTCCTTCTACTCTTTGAACCCACAGACAAGGAAAAGGTGCAGGGAGCCTGCTGCCTGGTCCGGGGTGGCAGGGAGGCCGCCTTCACCAAGTCCTTTCCACAGCTTCCGTGTCCAGCCTCACGGGAATGAAATACCCCGAAAGGTGAAGGATATGGCTCTGCCACCCGTCTCTCAAGTCAACCACCTGCAAAATGTCAGGAATTACCTTTAGGTTTCTGAAGTTGAATGCAGGCTTTCAGCATGCACAGTTGGATCTGAATTGTTCTGTGTCTGTCTTTTTGGCATGGATGTTGCCAAAACATCTTACGTAACACTTTGTGGGTACACACCTCATATTCATTGCTAAATGTGACTGCTGTGTTATTACTGGCCCTGCAGTTCAGGTACTTCCAACCTTCTTTTTCTTCTCTTTTGCCTAAAAAAATAGTTTTGACCTTTTGCGCTGCAGAAAAGTACATCCCTAAATTACCCTGTTGCCAGAGGCTGCAGTAGCTCGGAGCTCCGTGAATCCACTGCCGGCCGAGACCGCCCGCCGAGGCCCGGCCTCGCGCCGCCTTCAGTCGCTTGATTAACACCAGTTTGGAAATCCCTGGCACATTTTCCCTCGGGCAGTTTCGTATTAATAACTCTTTGTTGTCAAGGTTTCTTACCAGCTATTGTTGGTTAATTATTTATTTAATGACTTTGAAGAAGAATAGGCTAATCTCTGGCAGCTTCTCACTGTGAGATTTTTATAGGGGAGAATTTAGTGTTTTAACAAGCTAGTAAAGAAAGAAACATTTACGTCATGGATTATTAACTTTGTTCTGACTAAATTAATGAAAATCTTTTTTGAAACAATTTTGTTCTCAGTATCTTTGGTACCATATCCTGGAAAGTTGTTTTTCAGTGGGTGATCATCCCCGCTTGGCATGCTGACAAGGCTTTTAAAGATCAGGCTGTTCTGCAAACTCATCCAAAAACTCATCTGTTCTGAATGCTTTGTGGAAATCCAATCTTACTCCATCAACTTACTTGTCAAAATTTTGCTCATGCCCTTATTTCTTGCACATATAATACACCCAGCTGGGTTTCTGCTTCAACTGGAGAAAAAGCTTTATGAAGTTTCCCATCCTGATGGTTTTATTTGAAGTCAGAAGACTACATTTATCTCTTGTCTTACTCTTCATACGTGATTTTCTGTGTCCCTTTCTTCTGTTTTCTTTTCCAAAGTTGAAAGCAGATAATTTAGACCTCACTCTCCCCCATGGGCGATGAGCACCCTGTGCTTTCAGCCGTCAGCAACTGGTGCTGTCTTGTCTGGAGGGATAATACTTGAGCACCCTTGGAAGCTCGATGGGATTAGAGAGAGATCCCATTAGTCACAGGTATTCCCTGTACATACCCCTGCGTGGTGCTTGAATGTTGCTTGCCAGTGTAGAGTGGGATTATCCTTGTTAAATTGTTTAGTTCATCTCAGAGACTGTTTCACATGGTAAATTTGAAGAAATGTTAATGCATAATCAGCTTCCTCTTTCCAAATCCTTCTCCTTTAAATACTAGTTTGAAGCCTGGCTACAGATTTGGATTTGTGACTGAGATCTTTTCCTTATACAAGATTCTTTCTGATATGTTTTGATATAAAAGCCAAAGTTTTTTTGATGGTTATGTTTTTTGAAGAAAGATCCCCTTTAGAATTGTGGTTGTCTTGAAGGTTTTTTGTTTGTCTGCTTGTTTTACTATTTATACAGATAATAAATTCAGTCTGTAGGAGACCCCATTTTTACTTAAAGCATATTACAGGGAAACAGGACATCTGACATGATTTAGCATGAGCCAAAAAAATATAGTGAGATTAAAAAGGCAGAAAGAAGAAGAAAACCCTGGCAAACTGTGTCACCCAAAGAATGAGAATGAGGATATTTCTCACAGGATTCAGAGCCCCACCTCCCTTACTTCAGAGCTAACCCAGGCACTGCTTTGACATATTTGAAGAGTAGATGTTGAGAAGCGTGGGCAGGTGCTCCTCGAAACAGCTACTCTTCTGCATGTGAATACGTAATTTCATTCCTCAAGGACTTGGCCATCAGACTCTTTGTAGCCATCTCTTGTCACTTGCTCCTTCAGAGCTGCATTTTTTCTTATGAGACATCTTCTCTTTAGGTGGTGCTGCAATCTAACAGCTCTACACGGTGCTGTTTATTGCACATGTGTGTGGCTGCATAAACACAATAAGGGTCTGATCCCCCAGTTTTGTGCAATGCTGCTGTCAGTTGATCTGTTTGCACTGCTGTTACGGCTCTGCTATTAAGCGCTACTGGAGGCAGCAAGTATTGATTGAGCACTATTAAAATTATCATAGGGGATTGGTGAGCTACGCTTTTCCCTTTCATTGCAAACCTGGTTTTGCACATCTCTTGAACAAAGTCTATTTTGGACGTTCAATCATGGTGAAACTGCCTCTGAGCAATGCAAGAATGAAAAGTTATCTTAAATTGACCGTAGGGCCCAATGCAGAGCACATCATCTCCCTGAAACTGTATGTCATGTCTCCCATACAAAGAGTGTAAGCAGGAGAACTGGTAAAAATAACTCTGGTGCCCTCTGGCCCAGTAGGATTTTGTGAGCAGCCTGGAGGAAAGAACCCACCAAAATCCTAGAGTGAGCTTTTCCTCTCTGCTTGGACAACCTCTGTTGGCCACAGCGAGTCCCTTTATGTCTAGGAGTGGTCAACAGTGGCTAGAAACAAGTACACCTGGTTTTGGATTTTTAAGGCCTTGAAACCTAGCCTGCACACTATTTACATATGGCATAGTGTAATAACCTTGTTGCACTCCAGTTGGTGATTGCAATGTTGTGTCTCACCCTCCTCTCTGGCCCCCAGTTCTCTTTATCAGGCGCTTCCTACTAGACTCACCAGGGTGGTTATTTTACCTGGGCCAGATGCTCCAGGCATTTAGTGCAGGAGGCCAGTGCCTGCAGCAGACGGGCTTGAGCGTCCTTGTGTTGTGCTTAATGTGGTCTTGCAAAGCACACTGAGCAAGAAACCACTTGTAGTTGTGATCATTGTTCAAAAGAGGAAGAGGACAGTGACATTCAAAGACTGTGCAGAGAAGAGGGTGGTATGTAACTCAATGCAGAAGGAGAAAAAAAAAATTAAATGAGTGTAAGGTGGTTTCCAATACAGAGCATGTGAGAGCAGCCGTGCAAGGAAGTCATTGGACAACCTGTTATTGGAGACACTTAAAGTGAGGCTGGACAAAGCAGTAGGTGATACACAAGCAAAGTCCCTTCCTGCTGGAGAGGCTGCCTGAGGGCACCAAGGCGTTTAGGAATGTTCTTAGGGGAGAGTTACATCCCCAGCGAACATTTCCTCGCTGTCTCTGCTAGTGTGTGGTGGATTCTTACCTTGTTGCAAATTAAAGGTTCCTAATGGCTGAAATAATTTTAAGGATATATACTGGAACAGGCCTACAAGTGCTTTATGTACAGGGAAAACTCATTAATGTGCTGGGGAAAGAGTAGTGTTTGCTAACTGATACTTGATAGAATTACGACTCTTATTGATGGTGATCATTGTCCTAGCATCCTAGCAGATGGGTCAAAGAGCACTTCATTGCAGTATTCATACCTGCCGTTCTTACAGCTCTCAGCAATCAAGAGGAATGGATAATTACAGTTTCTTCTTCCAAACACAACAAAAATGAAGCTTTTGAATTTTCTGATGTAGGAATTTCTATTACATGATAGGGAATCTCTGCAGACAGATACCTATCTTCCCTCCTCTGCTCCCTTTGTGCAGGTATAAATAGGGGCAATGAGAAATGTGGCAAAGCTTGGAAAACCCAAAGGACGCAATTCCTCCTGCCATTCTGAACACTATGTGAGCAATAATTTCCATCTAAGCTGTTTTCTCCTGCCTTGGCCAGCAAGGGTTGAAACAGGGCACAAGTCGCCTCCTCAATGTCTCCAGACTTCACTCTCACAGGTCATTTTACCTGCACTGGGAGTTTGATATTAGCTGGCAACTGAGATGTGTGTGTGCTTGCAGTAAGGAGCGCAGAGGGGCCTTGTCTCATGGCCCCTTTCTGCTTTCACAGCATCACTCTGCTGATATAAACCAGCTACCTGTGTAGGAGGGTTAGGGGAAGCAATTTTTCTTCCAAAATACAGTGACTGATGGTGCCCTTGACAGAGCTTTAAGTATTCAACTTAAGAGTAGCATGTGCTGTGAGCAAGGTTGTTGTGACTGCCTTGCTTTGATGCAGCCGTGGGGGCCTATGGAATTTTTGATGTATTAAAAGGAATGACATAGGAAATAAAGCAAATCATTGCAGCACTGGATCAGACCAGAATTTCTGTGTCTTGCTTTGAGTAACTTGTTGTCTGTAAGAAAATATACATGTTGGAACAAGTTCAGGCAAAGGTGCATGTGATTTAGCAAGGAGAAATGTATTTGAGGGCTTTAAGTATTCTTGCTTCTCCACCTCAAAAATGAACTAGGGAAAAAAGAGAAAAAACAAAAATATAGCTTAAAGTAAACGAGAGTAGAAATGAGCATAGTCCCTTTCTGAAATACTGTTAATTCCTTGTACAGATCAGACAGACTTGCTCTTTTCCTTTCTTTACCCTCTCTTTTTTATTAGCTGTGGAAATGCCCCAAATGCCAACACAGCAGAGCACTCGTTCAGCTGCACCAATACAAACCTGGCAACGTTCTTCCATTTTCCAACCTAAAACTAGCTCTAACTTGGGGTTAAGTGAAGACATTCACTCTTATTGTTGATGGTCAGGAGCCAGGCTTTCCTCTGTATGATACACAGAATCCAGAGAGGTGCTATTTTCTAAGTTACCGTCATGTTTTCATTTGGTTTTGATTCTTTCTTGCACTTCAGAGAAAAATACTGTTGACCTACAGGACTACCAAAACAATGCTGATATAAGCACCCTGCCTGCTCTTACAGTAAATAAATGCATTGTTTACACTCTGAATTTTGATCACCGAACAAAGCCAGACACTTCCTTTGAGATGGGTGTTTAAAAGATTCTAACTTTAATAGGGCAAGTTTCTTTATTTCTTGTTAATTGATGACTTAACTAGCAGACACACGAAATATAATGTCAAGGAAAAGGTTGTTTTTCTAATATTAGAAATCCAGCCTCAGTTGTGGAGGTTCTGTTGTTGTGGTGCTTTTTGTTTTTTCGCTAGTTTGCACATTTTCTAGTTTAAAAGGAAGTGTTGATTGTGAGAATAAAATCAACTTACTCTTCCGTGGATTATTGGCTCTGCAATGTGAACAGCAGTAAAATGGGGTAATGTATATATGCACCTCTTTTTGACTGAAATAAACGCTCAGGAAATGATGATGTGAAAAGGGCTGCTTTGCTGATAAAAACTAGCACACAGTAGTTTCTCAGAGGAAACTTGGCAGTGTAAGTGAATGGGAGCAGGAGGCTGCACAGGAGCAGACTGTAGGGTAGGGCATGCACTGCAGTCTTTCCACAAAGAAATAGCAAAAGAATAACTGGCTTGTCATGGTTTTTTTTGTGTCTTCCTGTCCACATATGTGACAGGAAGAAATAGATTATATGACGCTCCTCCTGTGCAGACTCTTTCTTGCTGTCATTCAAGTTGCATCTTTGTTTTCCAAGGCAAATAATGAGAGAAGGGTGACTAAAAAATCAGCTGTGGTTCAGCCAAAGGGTATTCAGGCCAACGGGTTGTTTGCTCTGCTAGGTCAGGTATGCAAGCTGGATTCCTAGTCACGTAGGCTGGGCTCCTCGAGCGCAGGGTGTGCACAGAGCCCTGTAAGATGTGCAGGGACCTTGGAGGTCTTCTCAAAGGGCGCGATGAGTAGCCGGAGGAGCTCGGCCAGGGCAGGTGCCAGGTATATCCTGTGCTTTGCCCTGGAGCTCTGTGCTGGCAAACTGGGAAAACTCTTGTGGGAGCTGTGATTTCCCAGGCCAAGCGGAGCTGCTCTGCGCAGCGCCCGCTCCAGGGCCCCGTTCAGCATTGGGGAATCACTGCTCAGCACAGGGCGAGCGGGGGCTCTGCCTCGGCGCGCGCCGAGGAACCCGCAGCTTTCCCCGTGCACGTAAGATCTCTTCCTAAGCAAGCTGGATTTCATGTGGAGACCAGCTTAGCGCGAATGAAAGGAAGTGCCCCTCAAATAATGAGGATTCACTTGGTTGCTTTATTTGAATATATTTGATATTTGGCAAATAACTCAGAGCAGAGAGACAAATGCAATTGAGCTGATGAGACTTAACGCAGTTGGAGGCTTAGCTGCTGTGACTCTTCTTGTGAATTCTTTATTTTTCTTAAAAAGAGAGGAAACCTGGAAAGTCACTGCTTTAGCTGGTTAAGATACTAAATATGAGCATTGTGAGTTATTTGTTGAGGAAGGCTAAACTTATGTTAAACTCCAGATTATGGAAAAGGAAACCTGAAGATTAGGACTGTAAGATGATACCAGAAGTTAACCTGGAGTCAGTGATGTGACAGGTATATTTATTTTTATAGCTGAGTGACATTTTATAGGCCATTTACAGTGCAATAAGTCCCTCAGTCTAAACTGTAGACATATTCTGGTCTCCAGGCACTATTTTCTCCAAAGCCAATGAAAACCACAAAGCCCAAGTGGCAAATTTGTGGATCACTACAGCTAAGGCCTTCAGTTAGGAGATTTTTTTTCTTTTTAAAAAGAAAGTGGGTATGATGCATGTCAAGGATCTGATCTAGTACTAGTGACTTTGTCTTGGGCTGGTAGAATATAGTTGAGTCTTACTAGTGTTGTTAGTACAAGAAGCTTTGCAGTCTATGATTGCTCTGTTTCTCTCTCAAGTCGTGAAGAATAAGGAAGCTGTGTTCAATAGCTCCACAGAGAGAGAATATTAATCAATCTCTGTTCTTTATATTTGATAGAGACAATGAGACAAAAATAATATTGCCATTTATCCTGCCTCAGTTCTAAAATATGCTGTAGTAGTAGTCTTTAGTGAAATTCCTCTTTTCCTTTTGCTATTTTTGTATGCCAGCAATTACCCACAAGCCTACTAGAGCAAGCAGAAAGGAGAAGAGGTTAATTCCACTCCATCCTTTTCTCCTTGCTGACATAACCGACAAAGTAACAGGCCTTGCCCTGTAGTGATGGATGACCAATTCTGCCTCCTGGGATTGCATTTGAACCCAGGTGTTTTCAAGTCTTTTTTTGTCCCTCCTTGGAGCGGTGGCGGAGGGAGGATCTGCGCTGCCTTGACTGCCGGGCGCATCACACACACAGAGCTTTCAGTTTTCACTCACGTCTTCAGTTCTTGTTTGCAGGTTTCCAACCTGTACCTGTATGACAGCGTGCTCATGCTGGCCAACGCCTTCCACCGCAAGCTGGAGGACAGGAAGTGGCACAGCATGGCCAGCCTCAACTGCATGCGCAAGTCCACCAAGCCCTGGAACGGCGGCCGCTCCATGCTGGAGACTATCAAGAAGGTGAGAAGAGAAAACCACGTGTGTACAAGCAACCAACTGTTCTACTCTGTCAAACAATTTTACTTGCTACTAGCTTTTGAGAAGATTTTTGACCTCTGCTTAACTTGTCTCTGATTTATTCCTAGCAAATTGTTTACAGCTGCTATAAATGATTTACGGTTATTAAACAGGCAAATGACTTATTACAATCAGATTACACACTGCTTGGTTTCTCCAGTGGTGTGTGTTCTCCGCCTGTTGCTATCATTGCTACCTTGTGAGGAAGTGGTGTGATTAGGAATAGGCACAGAGGTTGATGTGTGCCTGCATTTTGGTGATTGCCTGAGAGGAGAACTTCAGGAGCTTGTGGGGTCAACCAGCAATAACTTTGAAGACTAATTTTCAAAGTATTGCAGCTCAGCTGTCCTCGTAAATGAGCTCAGCATCTGCAACTACCTGCATGTGTGCTGGCACCCAGGAAAATGGCATGCAATTAGCACCAAGAGTTGAGCTGATTTGCAGTGTATTATTCCAGTATTGACAGTACTGTGGATTTGCAGATGCGTAGTAATCTCTGCCATGAATGACATTTGATCAGAAATTTGAGGAGAAAAAGCAATCATTTTTTACTATGTCAGCTTAAGCAATTCTTTAGGGGGAAAAAAAGCTGCCTATCATAACTTATATATCACTGGCTGTTTCTGCTTTACTGGAATGGTGTAATTTGATGAAGTGCTACGTTCTGCTCTGACGAGTCCTTATGACACCGTCCCTGGTTGCCTGTATTTACCTCAGTATTTAGCTGCTTTGCTGCAGTCTCAAAGTCAAACTTGGTGATACTTCTACAGAGAAATTTAATAATAATAATAAAACTTTTTGTCACATCCAACTTGATAGCACACAAGACATTACTCTTTCCTTTAGACCAGAGGTTCATGCCTTTATTTTCCGCATCAGACCTGCCCCAACAAAGCTAAAAAGATCATTGCCTCAGGGACCCTCCTGCTTTGCATTGGGTCAAACTTCGTGAACGATAAAGACCTGATTTGTTTTTTTATTTACCATATAGGGTGGATGTGTCAGTGCTAAATTAATTTTTTCAGAAAAGTAGTTTATCTTGTCTGAGACTCTGCTTGAGCTATTGAAGAATCTGCAACTGTCAGGTTTAAATTTCCTGGAAACATTTTCAAAGCAATTTGACGTATCTTCAATAGAAAGGAATGTTTATAACAGCAAATTTGTTCTACTCTAACTTTTCTTCCAAATTGTTTCCCTAGGGCCATATAACTGGGCTTACTGGTGTTATGGAGTTCAGAGAAGATGGCGCCAACCCCTACGTTCAATTTGAGATACTGGGCACTAGTTACAGCGAAACCTTCGGCAAAGACGTGCGGAGGGTAACGATGCACTGGTTCTTCTCTTCTTTCTCCTCTCTAAATAGTATATATTCCACTTTACAGGAGAAAGCATTATTCTCTAAGAATGAGCTCTTAATCACACTACAGAAGTAATTTACTATAAAATAATATATTCTAATTTCTTACACACTTAAATCTTGAAAGCTGATTTTATATTAGTAGGCAGGAGACCTGCAAATTGTTCTCGTGTGTGCCGTAACAATACAGTGTCGTAACAGTCCTGTGAACATAATCTAAAACCAGAGTTGTTTGGTCTTTGCTGGTTTTTAATGTAAATTGGTAATGTAAATATGGTATAATTGATATAACTGACACTTGTCTTATGAAGGAAATTAACTGAGACCAATTTATTTAAACATACCGAGATGTATCAAAATAAAGTGACTGTAAGTATTTTGAGGAGGAAAAAAAAGTCCTAGAGAAGGCAATTTTGGCAACAGAGGACGTTGCAGAGTAATGGATGGCATACTGATGCTAGCTTGTGGGACAGACAGCTTGACATCCGAAGGCAGTTGTTTTATGGGATCTTTAGCATAAATCGTCTTGCTTTAAAGACAGTATCTAGGACATGATCATACAGAGGAGATGCTCCAAAAAGAGCCAAGAAACTCTGAGCTGAACTGGGAGGATTCTGGGCTAAAGGTTATTAGTGGCTGTTCAGAATACCACAGAAGACAGGAAGCATGTGAAATTCCTAAAGCTCCAAGTCCTGTAATTGGAAACCTCCTGTGCAAAAATGTCTCTGAAGTCTTCAAACTGACCAGGCATCTTTCTGTATTGTAATGAGAGGGTAAAGATTGTTTCTCAGTCCACTTGGCTTCATGTCTAGGAGTTGTCTACTGCAAATGAGGAAGTCTCACTTCTGAAGACTGGCTGAAAGTTGAGAAATGAAGGTCATTTGAGAAATGCTATTGTCTATTTAATAGAGCAGATTGGCTATGAAACAACTCAAATACATATACAGAGGTAAGCATCTGAGTGTGGGCACAGGCAAGTACAAGCACACATACTGAGTACCTTGTGAGATGCTGTGGAGTGTCCTACCATGTTTCCATCTGCCACTTCAGAGAAATTGGAGTTTGCCATCAGCGCTGTGCCCTCCTGGCAGATTCCGGGGATTCCGTGGGGCAACTTGACTTTTGTTCCATTTTGCCTGAAATTTCCCCCAATGACTTTGAACAAGTCATATAATCACTTTGTGCTTTGATTTCCCTTTCAGCAAAATTGATATAATTACCAGTTAGAAGAGATTTGAGGCTCTAGAGGGAAATTATGATATGTGAATATATATTATTACTTTTGTTAGAATGTACATTTCATACATGGTAGCACATACACAAAAGCTTTCACTTGAATATGTGCAGCATGCACTGACCAAACTGAGATGTAATCCAGATATGTGAAGTGGGGATAACTCAAATATCACTCAAAAGAGACAGCAAAGCAATGTGGAAAATGACTAAATGGGAAGATGGCTAAAATGACTAAATTGATACTGTATGGATCATTTTTGATGCCTAATTTATTAATTTGGGATGAGCTTGTTAATAAGAGAAGGCTCTATGGATGTCAAATGCAAAACCTTATACCGTTCCAGAAATGAAACGAGGTGTAATTCTGAAGGCTTAAAAGCTGCCAGTTGTGGAGTACTATTTGGAGTTCTGAAAATGATCCTTTTAGCCTAATAGTTGGAGGGAGTAACAAGTCAGCAATGTGCTAGAAGAATTTGGAAGAGGTGATACTTCTCAGAACAAAACTGCCAAGGAACTGCTGGAATTCAATTATTTTGACAAACTGACTTTTTTATTATTGCAGCAAAAAGGTGTTACAGCTCAGAAGTACTTTTAAAAGCTCAGAAAGTCATACTTTTCCCCTTTCTATTACTTGAGCAAGATCAATTCTAATTTATTGTCAGTTGTTTCCATATCATAATTTCGTCTGTTTCAGTTGTAGAGGGACACATTTTTTCTTGAGGAATAGAGGATATATGATTTTATTTTCCTCTTTATGGAGAGTTTTTATGTGTATTTCTCCATTCCCTGACCCTATAAAAAGCCTTCACACTTAGGATTTGTGACTAGGTGGAGTAACAGAATGTAATACTGAGTACGAAGCCTAACAGGAAAGCTGGTAAAGAACTAGTGTATGGTAGGACTTAACATCCTTAGAGAGTTTCTCAGGGATCATTCCCACCGGGAGACTCCTAGGTAGAGGTCCAAGGTGGTAACCTCAATCCAGCAGGAGTTCATGGGGCTTTTCTGTGGAGATCTCTGGATATTTCTCGGCTATCCTGGGATCTGCTCTTTCCACAGTCAAAATATACTCTTCATTCCACACTGGGCTGATAGAGTTACAACCATGAGTAGATATTTCTTCCCATTCCCAATTATAACACTGTTTTTGTTGCAAAGGGTGATAGTGGCTTTTGCAGCTTTTTTTTTTGTTGTTCTGTTTTCCATTGTTTGAGAAGACTTTGGTGAAGAGGGGACCTCAGAAAAGAATCTAATTCTTTTGACTTAAACATAAAATCTTTAAGAACATTTCTTGAGAAGCTAAGCTTTATTTCTGCAGCACTAGCGGACAAGGTCAATCCCGTAGGATCTATGACCTTGCTTTGCAAAAGACTTGGATGATTGGCACTGTGTGCATGTGCATGTTGAGTAATCACAGTTTGTTCATGGTTGCTTTTTTAAAAAAACCATCAGAGTCTAATAGATTATTTTAAAATTGAAGGATAAGATTTTTTAGAGAAAGTAAAAAATCTTAAATATCCAAAACTTTATTTCTAGTATGAGTTCCTAAAATTTGTAAACATCTTTAAAAATACTGACTTGAGTATTTGCATATAGAGATAAGAACTATGGGAACAGTAATAAGTATAAAACATAATAGCATCCGCTGGAAAGGAAAAAGTGAGAAACTCTAATGGTAATGTCACACTAATGTTTTAAATAAAAGGAAATTTGAGAGATAAAGAACAACAGAGTAGGAAATATAAGTTGGAAAAACAAGCTAAGTGGTACAAAGTGCTCGGGTGAAGATGAGGGAGCAGCTAGGAGCCACTAATAGCCTATTATGTTCAAAGTCCTTTGAGATTTCTGAGGTTTTCATTTGTAGCTGATAAAAAAAAAAAAGTCTTTTCCCCTCCTGTGTCCACCTCTCATGCTAAGGGTGACAGCATCAAATTCACCAGCAGTCTTAGTTGCTGTAATTGCAGGGTTGTGCACTGTCTAATGCTCTTGCTATGAATTTAAAGAGAGTTACCAGCAAGTCTATTATTTTTCTGGATTAGTTTTTATTTATCAGTCCTTTACTCATTTATTTTTTACCCACAGGATGAGAAAAGCCTCTCTGTTGTTTATTGTTAAATTCTTCTGGCTTAAGCTGTGTGAGCCTTCGCTTAACTCCCAGCACTGCCACTGGCTGGGTGACGATTAGCAAGTCCCGATGCTCCATTGACTCATTTTCCCATCTGCAGGAGGGAGCTGAGGGCGCTCGCCTGCCTGGTCAAGTGTTTCTCAAGCTCTAATGGAAGAAAAGGGCTGCTAGAGCCAAGGCGCTCAGCTGTTACATCAATAAGCTGGGTGAATCATGGTATTGAACAGCCGTTTATTGGCAAGTGTGGGAGAGACCATCCCTTCAGAGCTTGTCTGCAGGTGCCAGTGGAGAAGCTCGCGCAGGACTAGGAGCCTGACGTGAGAAGGGAAGTTGTCTGGGACAGCCACGCTTCCTCCCTAGGGGACACCTGTGGGATTAATAGTTATTCAAAAGAGCCTTGCTGCTGGATGCTGTGTGGCTGACACCCATCATGTTCCTTATGTTTGCGCAGTTGGTGGAAAGCCCTGCAGGAAGGTGTGTTCATGATCCGGAGCTGAGACGTGTAAGGGAGTCAGGACCCCCTAGGCAGGGAGCGAGCTCTCAGGCCTTGTAACCTATTTCTTCTCTTTCATCCATGTATATTGAGAGTTTAATAGCAACTAACTGCCCATGCAGGGATGTGATGAGGTTTAGATAGTTAATGTCTGTAAGGAGCTTTGAGATGATCTTCCTCATCATCATCCTTGGTAGCAAGATGTTCTGCAAGCAGGAAATGATGCTGTTTTTTAGCATGCTTTATGACAGCCTGTATTTGCACTTGAAGCAATCTGCGGTTCGTTCCCAAGCTGGCTAGAATGAAGGCAGAATTAGCCATTTACAAACATGCTATATTGCATTAAAAAAACATGTTGTTCACAATTATAGCATTAACATCGGTTATTTGTGTCAGCTTGTATATTTTCATTTGTTTTTAATTAGATTTTCTTGAAATATAATCTGCTACATAAACACTCATACTTGATTCCTTCAACACTCGTGAGAGTTTGCAGAAGTTTCTGTAAGTGGTTTTCTGAGGTGCTTCTCATTTATTGGACCTCCTTTTCTTGCATCTCATTGTGATTTAATCCTGACTGTTATCTGTGGAGAGATTTAATTTTTTGCCATGATGCTAAATCCTTTGCTTTTTATTCATTAGCAGTTAAGTGTATTGTGTATTTTTTAAGAAATCTGCAATATTAAGTGTTTTCAACTTTAAGAACATAGGCACATTGCAATTTATACCTCTAAACGTTTTGAACCAAATAGAATTATCTCAGATAGTTATTACTGTAATTAAATCAGTTTTTTCATACGGAAAATCTAACTAACTTGCCTTAGTTGAGCCCTAAAACAGAAGCTTGTCTCCTGTTTGAGTACTTCATAAACAGGCCCTGCAGGATGGTAGTTTTGGTTTAGTGCATGTGGCCGAGGTCTCCTTCAGCTGAAGACTTGGAGTGAAACCTTGGCTGCTTGTAATCCCTGAGATCCCATTTACCTTCTGAAGGGAGGGCAAAATAGCCCCATGTTCTGGGTGAAATATGAGTTCTTTGTATTCACACTTTTTAACTTTTCTCTTTTAACTTTCTCTTTTCTGCTTAAGCTGATTGACTGTCATGGTAGAATAATTTGGAAAAGGAGTGTTGAGGTTCATGCCATAAATACCCTATTTTTTTCTTCCATTTGAGACCATATTTTTCTCACAATAATAAACCTTTCACATTTAGCTGTAAATTTCTCTGCAAGGTGGATGTAAGGAGTAAGAACAAATGTAAGTTTCTTAAGTATTTTTTCCTGAGATGGAATCTCTGTTTGCTTATGTTTTCCAGTTACTTTTTTTTTTGCACATGAAATGTTTTCTGTTTGCTATACTTTCATTACAGCTGAATTACTACACTTGCTAACCAAAATGTGCATAGAGCACGTT
>JAUBOD010000457.1:4152407-4171638 GCA_032353885.1 Nothura maculosa | reverse complement strand
GGGGTAGGACACTGAAGAAGAACCACTGCCAGACCCAGCCTGCATGTGGAAATGCTGCATCCTTCTTCAATTTGAGCGAGGTTGGCCCTGTGGATCAGCTTGTTTTGTGCCCAGGCCTGATACATGCCAGGAGAGAAGAGGGGCAAGTTGCTGCTGGGGTAAAATCCTAGGCCCATTTCGTGGTGAGGGTCAGTCCCCACGGTGCTGGGTCACCGACTCTATAGGCACGTGTTTCCTCACGTGTTTGAGAGTATCAGCTGTAATCTTCTGCTTAACTTGGCTGCTTGTATTACAGTCTCAGTTGGCCTATTTGTGCCTAGCTGGTTTCTTTTGAGCTTTATTTCCAGTAAGGTTGTATCTCGATCTTCAATGCAGACTCTTAGGTGTGTGTTAATGCATGAAACGAGCTCACCTCTATTGGGATAAATACAAGTTGCCAGTAATCATTCCCTGAAAGCTCCCTTGATTTCTACCTTCCGAGTCCTCGACTGTTGTGTCCTTTGAACTGTTTTACCTAGTATGTCTTAAACTGTTGACATTGTGAAACACAGCTGTTAGATTTCACCCCAGGAATGATTGAATAAATGTGCAAAAAGATTAAGGCCCTTTAGGGTGAAAATCACTCTACCACGATGATTATCCTGACTGAAGAAATTCTGAACTGCATGTGGTTCTTTTTTCTTCTAAACAAGAAAAAATAAAAACCATTAAAGCATTCAGACACATTATAAATTTCAGATGGTTTCTTTGGAAATAAAATAGCAGACGTCTACCTCAATAAGGTTTCAAACAATCTTTCAACTTTAGGACTTTGTTACATTTTGCCCTCGGGAACCCGTTCTTATTATAATTATGAACCTAAGGATATATTCTTGAACAGTAAGACTTTTCTATGGTAATAGCACAGTAGATATTATACTGAATTGATGATTGTTTAAAAGCTTTTTGCCAGTATGAGGTAGAAATGGTCCGACATCTTTGAAACAAGATACTAACTTTTGAGTTGAATCAAGAACTGTAATAAGGGAGAAATACTTTCTTAGGAAATGCATTGAAAATTAGTAGGTTGAAGATGAAAAGATAGAAATCATTAATAAGAGTTTTTCTTTCATTTCACAAGAATAGTTGACATTCATGCTGTTGGAAGTTGTGTGGTTAATTAAAGGATCTGTTCTCACATCAATGTTCTCCTGTCACCTTCTACTTCAATGACAGTGAAGCATTTCATAAGGTCAGTTTTATAGTTATTAGCGGTTTTGCATAGAAGTTTTGTTAATAATCAGGGTATTTTGGTGAATACCATCTGCACCGCAGCTGCACCAATTATTCTGTATTCTGGAGCTTGGAATGCAGACCGTGTTTATTTTTTAGTTGCCTCCGACCTGTCAAGAATTGCAGTCTCTACCTCTGAGTGTCAGATTCAAATTGGGCAATATCAGGAAATAACTATTCTCTCCAAATACAATGACAAAAAAATGATGATTTGGGACTGACTAATAAGAAGCCATATTTAAAAGATATGTATTCTTTGTACTAACTTGAGCTTGGAAAACCCATGGTGGATACATTTCTGAGGGAGAACAGGAGACCGTTTGACAGAAAAATGCAGCTAGAGAATGGATTCAGTGGGTTTGTTGGAATCATATTTATATCACTTTCTGTCTTTCATTATGGTGGAGCAGTCTGAAATGTGAGAGTGGCAGTGCATAATATCTGTACATAAACATGGAAAGCAAAGCAAAAATTTATCCCAAAAAATCTTATCTCTCAGCTTTGATATAATCTAATTCTGTGTTTTGTAATGTATGTGTAATTTTGAAGTACACTTTCTACATAAAATTATGTATCTGTAATCTAGTAGCTAGGCAACTATTCTAGGTTTTGAGAGACCTACTTTGAGAAATAATATCCTGTCCTCCTCTCTGTCCAGTGAAATTAGGAAAAAAATAAATACCTTGTGCAATCTGAGTGACTGTGGCAGCTCGTAGAAGCAGAGGAGAAGGGGACTAGGTGACTGATAAAAGCCCGAGGTAGAGCACAGAAACAGGAGAACCTCTAAAGCATGTTGGTCCTCATCACCCAACGTCTACCACTGCCCATTTCGCTGGAGTGCATTCTGTTGGTTGTGCCTAATTGTAGCAGCTTCTGGGCAGCACTAGGAAGAATTAAAAGAAAATACAAACCCTAGTATATTTTTTTCTGGGCCCCTGGGTACATACACAGCTCTCAAGCAAAAAAAGTTGATGCATTGCCTTGGTGGTGGTGAAGATGCTCTTTGAAAATGCTGCACTGTCGTGGGTGTTTGCAGCCCCAGCCATTATTCATGGACTGTGTGTGCATATCTTGCTTTCTAAACAGGTCAGGTACTTACATAGGTAGTGTCAGGCATATGCTGTTTACATGTAGTTGTTACGAGGTCGACTTTATTGATAGAGGGCACAACAAAAGAAGGATTTAATTATGAAGTAAAGAGCAGCCCACTGTCTGGGGAACAACAACAGTACTGTGTGGAGAAAGAGGCAGAAGTGACTGAGGAGGAGTGAACAAAGATGGGAACAGCTGGAATTTGGGAAAGAAAGGAAAAACAGGGAATGACTGTATTTTCATAGCAAGAGATGGACAGTGTAACCATTACAGTGCTTAAATGAAGCATGGGCTGAGTGAGGAAAAAAAAAAAAACCAGACACAGCTCTAATAATTGCTGGAATATCGCTTTGATAGACAAGTCTAAAATTAAAGTTTCTCTCATTTGTTTGGGTTGTAATAGGATGTTTGTGCCACGTCTGTTATGAGAGATTAGGAGACATTCTTGACTGTCCTTCCACTAGAAAACTGATAGCAGCAACTGCCTGCAAGGGGAAGTTGGACTCCTTTAAACCAGATGATTAACCTTGTCATATTTCTGCTGCTGGAGCGGATAACACTGTCAGATATTTTTGAAGCCTTTCGGTGCTCTACGTGTTTTAATTAATTGAGAAGAGAAAGATGATCAGTGGAAAATGGAAGGGCAAGAAGACAACTAAATTGTTCTTATTTCTCTGTGAGCCTACAGCATGTCCTGAACAGTCAAAAGCTGAGTAACATTTAAGTTGGTGTTTATAAGAGCTTTTCTTTTCATTTCCTTTTATTTTATTATTAAAAGAATACTTCTAGTTCTATAAAGCAAAATTTAATTCCATTTTACAGTGCAGTTCTTTTCAAAGTGCAGTGTTCCTATAAATAGAAAGGCATGCTGACCACTTCACTATATTATAATGATTTAAGGTTTTTACTGTACTTTGAGAGGTAGACTGATTTGTTATTCACTTTTATTAAAAGTAAATTAAAGAGACCAAGTGAAGCTAATAAAAAGTCAGTGTTAAGAAAACTAAATTAAAAAAGAGTAAAAAGTATTATCTTGGAGATTAATTATCTTAATTAGAGATTTCAGTATGATACTTTTATGGTACATATATAGTCTCTGATGCGCTTGACCACAAGTACGTAGTGTAAAAAGCCACAATTCAAGGGAAGTGCTGGAGTGTATGTCCCAGAAATCTTCCTGTTAATGTAGACAGAAAATCACTGGGAGCATTTAGAGAAGAGACCACTGGAAAAGAGTCAGTTGTAACCTTGGTTGACATACAGTGGTGTAAGTGCAGTAAATTGAAGGGATCCTGATCAGATTTTGCCAATTAAAGGTGTTGCTTGGAATATTTTTTGAATAGGATGATAACATCTATTTGCTGTGCAGTCAGGATAATAACTGCAGTTCACCTAAGCATATTAAACCTAGCTTTAAATTAGCTAATTTAGGTGTTGCTAGTTTTATTTCTGCAACATTATGGATTTCTTATACAGACTACAAATCCTGTTTATGTTTATTTTAACGGCCTTTGCAAGTATAATCACATGGATGCAGTAATAGCAATGGAAATTACAGTAAACAGGACTGTTAGGTTAACTACGTATGTTCATGACTACGCACACAAATTATACATTACCTTTGACATTATGTTAATAAACTCAGGAGAAGTAGGATAATGTCAGTGTCCTACTAAAGTCTTTCATTGTTGTATCCATATTATGTTTCTTCTGAAAAACTTGTTTCATAGTGGTTTCTTACACGTGAATCCATCCGATCTTGAAATGCCACTGGGTCACTGCTGGTTTCCTGCAGTTTCTTTTCGTGTGCTTGATCAGAGCATCTGGATGCAATATATTTATGGTAGTTAGCGTACAAGGCCAGATTCAGATTCGGTATGAGGAATAATCTAGAATTACACAGGTGTAAAATTGGGCTGATTTGATGTCTTGCCCCTTCTCTTGTGAAGAACTTGTACTGTATCTTACTAAAACTCTGCTCTGCCTTGAAACTTGTCTTCTCATCCTCACTGAACGAAGCAGCTGCATGAGGGTGAGTATATCTTGCACCTCTTGCCTGGCAAATTCAAGCCTGCAGGGCTTTGAAGGCTAGAGGCTTCAGAGGCTGTGTTATTTTAGGACTCTTGTGTTCACATTTTACTTTAATCTTGTCACAGGTAGAAAGCAGTGACAGGCCAGATTCAAAGCCTGCATTTACTTTTCTCAAATAATTTCATATTCTTCACAAGGTTCTGACTACCTGAAAGGAGTTTTGCTTTGTGTTGTTTGTTCCTGTCAGACTTCTCTAAGCACTAAGGGAATTATCCAGACAGCTCATGAGAAAGCCTAATGTTCGGAGTTATTTGTTACGATGCTTTGAACTTTAAGGAATGGGCCTTTAACCTGAGTCTAATCCAAAATTCAGAGCATCTGTTTGCTCATCTAATACTTTGCTGAAATGAGGCCAAAGCTTCGCCCGCTGGTAACACGTGTGGCCCTCGCTGACTGCACGGGAGGGCCTCATGCACGTGCCCCGGGGCAGTGTGTCTGGCAGTGTGTAAATATGGACAAATCCCAGCTCACCGAGGAAATTGGGAGCGAATGGGATGAGAGTGTCACCACACAAAGCTGTCGTTATCTTGCCAGCTCCCTTGATCACGTACTGGTGTCTTTTGAAATGGAAAGATAATAATGTTTATGTATGAACATGAGAGAATTTACTGCACTTGTTTATTGTACCGTCGCTTAAATTATAATGTCCATGCTGATGTTATAGTTAATAAGTTAGACATATTTAAAACCACATAAAATCTAAGAATTCACAAAAAAAAGAGGAAAGATATCTGCTTTTGTATATCTATTTTACAAAAACTGAGATTTTGTAATGTAAATCAGCAGCGTATTTGCAGATCTTAATACCTGATATTTTCCTTATTCTGCTATAGTGTTTTACTTACTCTACTATACAGAAACATTTATGTTGAATTACATCATTTTTACATGATTTTGTTTTAAAAGTTCTGTTATTTTCCACTGTTGTTACTAAGGTTTCTGTAGTATTAGGATTGACAATGCCCTTTTCAACGAATATCATCTACATTGCCTTGAAGAATACCGCTCTGGTGCTGGTTCATAGATGAAAATACAATTGAAATTTTACTCATTGATTGATCTTGAATATGAAGATTTAAGGAATTATAGTGGAAAACTGATAAGACCATCAAGAGGGACGCTTAAAATGTACAATTGGATTTTAACCTGAAGAGTAGATGACTTTTGTATTAGCTGAAGTTTTTATATCTTCTTCTCAGTGTTTGATCTTGCGTGCTAGAGTTCTTTCTAATGTATGGATTACTGTCTAGGGGTTTGCTGTCTAGGTGAAAAAAGAGGTTTTAGACAATGATACCACCTGTTCTTTCAAGCTTAGCAACAAGTCAACCCCACAGATTTTGACATATCCCACTTTAGCACGTTCTTGTCATTGCTGCTTCTCATTACTCATTTCAGAGATTTCTTTCCTACTGATAGTATTTCTTCCTTACACTTGCTTTCTTATCACTTTATTCCTTCCTTCCACTTACTACATTTTTTTCTAGTATATCCCCAGTTCTTCTCCTCCGGTTTATAAAGTGATCCTCTGATTTCTAGGGCAGTAAGTCAGCTAGCATCAGATATTTCTGTTTTTTTCTCCTGATCTTGTTTTTTTGGCTTTTTCTCTTTTTTTTTCTTGCTCTTTGGCATTAACATGGTAGGAACCAAATCTCAAAAGAGAGTGAGTGGTTTTATGGAGTAGTACTTCTTCGGTGACTGTAGGAGCAGGAAAGGAATTCTAGCACTTTTCCTCCCTCCTAAATAGTGAAAAGCCCAGTATCCCAAACCCTTCACTCTTTATCAAATAACTGAGGTGGAAAATCAAGTTTCCTCTTCATAGTTTTTATTTCACTGAGTTTTGTGAAAGGCTATGTATATGTTAGGCACACCAAGTTCTTTGGTATTTTAATAGAAAGGTGCCTGCCTCTAGTCTTGTTGGCTTGCATGTCTGAGTTTGGTGTCTAAGCTTACATGGTTCACAGAAAGAAGCAATTAACTGGAGAATTCAGATTAGAGAAAAGCTGAGGGGAGGTGGAAAAGCTTGTTTTGTTATTACTTAAAACATTCTTTTTCTCACAGCAAAAATATTTGATACCTCTTATGTTTTTCAACAAGAATTGCCTTTTCCAGGAGACAGAAAGATAGGACTATTCTCTTTGTTTTGTTTATTTGCTTTAAGCAAAATTATGAAGGCTTTTTAATTCATCCAGGTGTGAATGCATTTCAATTGCATATTATGGTTTTTTTTTCCTTTAATTCTAAAGGCTAGACTCTTCCTTTTTAAAGTAAAGACGTGCTGCTCTTATGACTCCAACTTCTGGAAGCTTTAAAGCTTTTAATCGTATTTCCTGATAGCATTGCAGTTAATATTCACAAACCTGATCTTATACATGGGCAGAATGGTTGCCAGTGCTTGGCACCAGTTTTGAAGTCTTCTGCTTCGCTTTGCTCTGTTGCTTTGGCCGATCAAGAAGAACCAAGCTGCTTTTTTGAATAAATTCATGTTCTACCGATTAGGATCAGGCAGGTGAAATATGCAAATTTTCTCAGCTTTTGCCCAGGTTATGCTCGGGTATGGTTTTTGACTCCCTTTGCATGTCAAATATTATTAAGTTTTAATCATCCTAACAATTAAGTTTCCGTGGAATCTTAACATTAGAAGCTCAGTGGGCAGTATTCTCGGTTGCAGAGATGAACCTTGCTGAGACTAAAAAGGACTGTGCTTTGAAAGCTTGGCCAAAATAATCATGCTGATCAAATGAAAGCTTTTTAACATAGTATTTAGAAAAATCACAGCAGTAAAATCAGCTGTAGCAGCAGCTTGTTGGCAGTTTTTGGTTTGAATGATTTTTGGATGGAGAATACTATACAGGAAAGAATCTATTTTGCACAAAAATAAAAAACTACCTTGCGTTTTTTTGTTTTTGTTTTAGCATCTGAAGGGTTTCATTTTTACAGTTAATATATAAAGTGCAAGTGTTAAACCATAAAATAAAGTTGTATTGCAAGTTAGTTTCTCTCATACATTTCCTTCATAAGATTTTCCTAGGTGAATGGAGGGCATTGTAGCACTTTTTACAGTGGGTTATATAATATTCTGTAACAACTGGTCTATGGGAAGAAACTTGGGGCTAGGATTGCAACAAGCAGATAACAATACGAAAAATATGTTTTCATACTGGAATGGGTGAGATTTGCAAAGGCTTCCCCCCTCCCCCGCCCAATTATTCCATGATGCCAAAACATCTTGTTGGAATTGGAAATCTTTAAACAAAATGTTTTGACACTGCACAACTTAGATATTTCAGAGTTTCTCCCTGTGGAAGATCTCATCTCTATATTCATCTTGTGTGGTGATAACAGTTCCTGGTTTTGCTCAAGCCTGATCATCACATCTTCTGCAAATGTATTTCTAAATTAGTGTGAGGTTTCAGCTGAAAGGAGATTTGAGGCTTCTTTGTGAAGGGAATGGAATCGGAGTGAAGCAAGAGGCATCTTAATAGTAGAATCGGTTTGGAAAGGGTTCTGCAGCCTTCGTACTTTTGGAGCGGAGGCAGAAAATGCAGATATCAAAAGCAGATCTTATCAAGCATTTGTGTGAAGTTTCTCTTTCAAATCAAGTAGTCCAGTGCAGTGTAGGTAGCTCATTATCCTGGGAGTATTCTAATTCAGGAACATTTTACTAGTGAACCACTGTAATAAAGAGAGGCTGTATTAAATTGTGCATTAGGGATTTTAGTTATTATAAATTACATTCTTTGAAATCTCATTTAGAACCAGGAACTAAAATGATGTTGGAAGGCTCAGAGGATTAATTCTTCCTAAACAATAGACTGTCACTGATCACTCTGTAAAGTAATTATGCCAAATTTAATTATAATACAAGCGCATTATATGATAGTCATAGTGTGCCCAAAAGAGACTTTGAAAAGGTGCCTCACAATCATATGGACCAGCTCTGGGAGCACGGTGGCAAATTGCACACGTTGCAGCTGAGTACAACTTAATATCAGGCTTTGTTAATTAAAGGCATTAAAGATTTGGGGTTGTGTGGTGTCGAGTCTAGTTGGCACACTTTGCTTTTCAATACCATCAGCATAATGGAACAAACTGTTCCCTCCCCATTTTATACAAGATGCAAAAATTCTTACAGTTTCCAATAACCTTGATATGGTGCATCAATTTCAGTATCTCTGTGCTATTAAAATCACGAGTAACCAAATTGTTTCAAGGATGGTAAAATGACTGTCCATCCTTTGGTCACTTCAGCTATGACCTGTCACTTCAGACTGCTCATCTTTCAGCATAACCTGCCCTTGCAGTGTTTGCTGTCATGCAGACCTCAGGCTCCTAATTCGTTCTTTCTGTGTTTTCTCAGTAGTTTTTCATCATCATTTTCATGTGAGATTTGGAGTAATTATGGAAATATCATTGACCCTTTAACCACTCAGTGAAGTACTGATGTGGTTTAGTGTTCAGTGCTGTGGCATCCTGGAGCCCATGGCACTCATTGAACAGAGGGAGCTAGTACAAATTTAGAGTAGTATTAAGATATTTAGAAACTTTCCTGGGGAAAAAATGAAAGTTGTGTGAGACATGCATAAATAAAGTGAATATAATAATGAAAGAAGAGGCATATTGGGGAAATTGTTCATAGCCAGAATGACACCTTGCAGCGAGCCTGAATTGAAGTTTATAACTCATTTGTGCTTAGCTTACAGTAGAAATATAAGATGAAAGCTAAAACGATTTAATGGATGAATTTTAGGAAGAATGAGGCAAGAACAGTGGCAGTGAGACCTGTATGTCTTTATTTTATATTGCAACACAAAGTAGATATTATAAAGCAATAAAAATGATTATGACCAGATTCAGAACTATCAAGCTTGGTGCAGTTCACAGAGGTTAATAGATTTGTGCTTCGAGCAGGACTGATTTCAACCTTATACCTCAATGGAAAAAGTTAGAAATGGAAAAATTGTGACCAGTCTAATATTTCTTCATCTTTCCTTTTCTTATCTTACCTCTTGTATGTTTTTGCATATACAGTTGCTTTGTTGCATAGGAAATACGGTCAAAATAGAAGTCTGGGATTTTCCAGGTCTATTGGACAGTCTTTCAGCATCCAAGTACAAAGGCTGCTAAAGCCCTGAGTTGTAGAAACATCCATATTATTCCACTTCTAGTTTATGTAGGGTGGTGGCAGCACATGCTGTGAGCTTTCCTTTTCCCATCCTTCCTGCCTTAGAATACCCTAGGTAAAATTCATCCTTCTGTAGAACAACTTTTCAAACTATTTGAAGTTTCACAAGGCAAGTGAAGAGGCGGATGTTGTCTTTGCTTTATTTTGGTATGGAGAGCTTTGTTTGCCCGGTTATCTTTATAACAATGTGATGTTTTCAAGGCAAGTACAGAAAAACAGGTGGTCAAAACCATATTAAAATCTCTCTCTTATTATTTTCCTTCACACCACAGTATAAATATTATAGCCGTTTTCCAGTAATAATTTGTGCTATCATTGATAATTACTGATTCTAATTCATATCTGCAGTAGATGGAAAAGAAAAACAATGTTCTATGTATTTTTTTTATTTTTATTGAAGAATACTACATGTGAATTCTTTCATGGATTGTAATGCTAGCAATTTCACAGCATTCACTAGGTGATATTTAATAAGTCTGTACAGAAATCTGTGTTAATGTGATGGGCTGTTATAAGGATAGCAACGACATATTGGTAAAGAACATTGTTTGATGCAATTACTCAGTTTTCAGTTTTGTGAGACTCCTTAACCAAAAGTTTAACAGATTGGCATGCAGTTCATTATACAGCTAAACCTAGGTCTCTTACAGAATTTCTACACGTGAGCCTTTTAGTAGCCTCTGTAATGTTCCCAGTTTAGCACAGACTGAAGTCCTGATGAAAGTCATTGACATCGGATGCAGTTGTACGAGCAGATGTACGAATAGCAAAGTCCTGTTGAGATACCTAGTATTGTTTCCCCTAACTGATATGGCACCACTTAAAGCACAAGAAAATTTGTACAACAAAAAATGAGATAGAAATGTACCATAAGAAGGGCAAGTAGCTAGATTTAAAAAGAAAAAGGCACTCAAATGACTGCCTTGGCTGCACAGTTTACAGAAATGCTGAAAATCTAGAAAATTCCCCTTACTTTTAAGCTGAGATACAGGCAACCAAATACGGACAGTGGGCTTTCCTTTGAGAATAGTAAGAAAAGGGAGCCTTGCTGCTTTGTGCATTCCACTTTTTGCTTATATAGAGGAAGGGTTTAAGAAAAGTTTCCAAGTAATGTAATAAATAGTTTATCATTTTTTTTTCTATTGAATGAAAGTTCCTTTTTCCAAGAAGCATTAGGTAATTCTGCACGTTACTCTGCATAAAGTAGGTAAGCATTTATTTTCCATTTTCCAAGTATATCTTCTCAAAACATATTCAATTTCTATTGGCAAATGACATTTGCTGTCCTCTTTCCCTGTTCTCCTGTGTATGCATTTTAATGCCAAAATGCAATGTGGAAATAAAAAATAGATTTCTGAAGCAATTCTGTTCATCTCATCCTAAATTATAGGTTTAATAATACTGTATCAGAAAGCTTTCCAATGCCAAATTGCCATGAGCTGATTTTTTTCTTAACTTCTTCATCTAAAGAAGAAACTAAGAGCTGTAGGTGCTGCTGAGGGGGAAGCCGGGTGCTTGGAGGTGCCGGACCGCTTCCACGTGAGCAGCTGCAGGATATCATTTTTTCGCTCAGGAAACAAGAGGATGAGAGTGCAGTGAGGTGCTTATAAAACAGAGAGATGAAAAGACGAATTCATTGCCAAAAAACTACGTTGAGGAGAAGTTGGAACAGACCAGGAGGCCTTAGCAACACGAATGCCAGAGAGGTCCATTGAGGAAACAGCCTTTGTATTACATTATGGGCAAGTATTTTCATCTGTAAGATTTCGTGAGAGAGAATACTGATCCAACTTATATTTTTCATGCTAATGGTATAATAGGCAAGATAGCAATCCCCACAGGAAGCGGATGAAGAGAGGGGCAGTGGGAGGGAGGGGATTCGGGAGGGTAAAGTGCTGGGAAGCATCTGTTAGGCAGAGAGAAGGAGGCGCTCAACTGTCACCAACTGCCATTTGGGGCGCGGCGGCCATTTTGTCCAGCCAAGAGGGGAGCTCCCTCATGCAGGGCGCTTCCCCGAGACTTCACGTGCTCCCTGTCCCGATGGAAATACCACCCCAACCTCAGCCCAGCTCGGCGGAGAAAAAAACAAGCAATTAGCATGGAAAGGCTTTTCCATGCTCCTTTTTTTCTTTCTGAGTAATGAAACACGAGCAAGGCGTTGTGCTGCGTGCTATGTGAGTGCTTAGAACCTGGTGCATACTTTATATACATGATAAGACCTATGGATATAACGTTCCTATATGCCCTGCCAGTGGAATAGTGGGAGAATAATTGGCTTTGGGAGTAAGCTGGTTTTCTTTGCTTTTCAAAACTTGCTGTATGCACGTAAGAAAGCCAAAAAGATAAATGTATTTTTGAAAACTGTATTGAAATAGCATGCTCATTCATTAGAGACATTAAATGTGGATCATTAGACAGAAGAAAATTCACTTTTCTTAATAATACTTCCTACATTCCTTATGTTTCTTGGTCTTTGGTAATGTAATGGATTTATTCAGTTATTGTTATTCAATTATTTGCATTTTAAAGCAACAGCACTTCATCTAAGTCTGTGACCTCCCTGTGTCACAATTGTAGATTTGTATACATTTATATGTCCAGACCCCGGAAATTAAACTGCAACTAGCATATCTTTTCCTCTGAAAAAACAACATTAGAGTTATTCCAAGGTTGCCGCTAAAGTATCATGAGATAATTAGACAAAAACAATGGTATGAAATTGAAATGAAATTATAAATAGGTACAAATTTAGTGCAAAAAAATGTGACACAGAATAAATGAGAGTTAAAGTAAGAATTTTGTTCTTGAAATATTTTTCAGTGTAAAATATCGAGGCTGTTGTGCATTCCAAAAGCACCCAGAGTTTGTGAGAAAAGCCCTTTTAGATGAAGGGCAGACAACAACGTTGACAGGGGACATCAAGGAAGGGCCTGAACTACCTCCCATTTTTAGATGACTCTGTACCATCAGCCCAATAGAAATGAGTAGTTGGTGGCCAAACAGCAGGCTGAAGCTAGGGTCATTGCATCATGGTAGCTTCCTCAGATGAAAACAGACCATGCTGCTGTCCAGACCATTCCCTTGCTCTTAAAAATGCAGGTGCACTTAAAAGTGCAGCATAGAAATTTCTTGAAAGCATAGTGAGAAGTTGAAGACGTGCAGCTCAGAGATTATCCAAGAAATCCTGTAGCATGATGCCAGAAACAGCAGATGCTTTGGCATAACCAGTTGCAGTGTTTCAATTAATTGCATGAGTGTGGAGCTCACATGTGGAAAGATTAGCAAAGATACCTGTTTCTGACAGTTTTTCAGCTACACTATCTCCTTCTGCTTTTCCTCCTCAGTAGAGCCTTAATACCTCACTACAGGGAAATAGTTGGATTTTAAGTTGTAAAGAACAGGATAAGAACCTATACAAAATACACATGAATTTGTATTTGTTGTTACAGCCAACTTTTCAATGAATTTCTTGTTTACAAAACAGTCTGAATTAACTATTGCATAGGTAATAGGAGTAGTTGTGCTCTCAAAGCTAGTAATTTCCCACTGAAAAAAGCACCTTTGGAAGCTTTGGCAATGAGCTATGCTCTGTGTGAAATGGATCTGTCTCCTTATTCCCAACAGGTAGTTAGTAGAGGCAGAGGGGATAGATTGGGTTTTGTCCACAGCTGACTACTCGTGCCATACCTGGCTTCCCTTCCCATGCTTGACAGCAGCGTTCAGAGCTGCTCGGACTCGGCCACTGCCACCTCTTACCCAGCAGCAGCTTTTTTTGCTTTCAAATTTGCTTTCAAATTTCAAATTTGCTTTCAAAGCTGCAAAGGAAGATGAGGAGTTTGTCCTCCAAATAGTAAACCTGGTGGCGAGGAGCTCATGCTGTGTTGGTGTTTAGGTGATCACTTATGACATCCAATGAGGACTTTATGTGGTCTAACTTTTATGTTTCTGTGTGAGTGTTATTATTATGCTTACAGGCGCGGTGGTTTATATCAGCTGGCAATTTGCAATGCCCCTGGGAAGTGTCTGATTCTGGAGGGCTTTAGGTGTTGACAAATTGGCTGCTTGAGCCCTTAGAAGGACTGCACGTAGGAACTGTGCTCTAGCAGCTCAGCCATCTGATCCTGCAGCAGTGTTGCTACGTTATGGAAAGCTGTTTATAGCTTAAAGTGTGAAGAGTGCAAATGGGCGGTGGTGGGGGTTATCTTCCTGCTTAATGAGAGAAAAGCCTGCCGCATCCTGGGAAAGTGTAGGTCCAATTTATTTTGTGTACTGCTTTCCCTGCATTTTGATTTTGTTTTATGGAAATGAAATGCAAAAATTTGGAGACAGAATAATACTTGCCAGCACTCGATGGGGAGCTCAGTAGAGCATAATATTCCTATTGTTTTCATCACTCCTCTGATTGCTTCACTTAATACTGCATCTTTTCCAATACTGTGTTAGTGCAGTGTCCCCCACTAATTTCTTATGTTTACTATCATCAGCATGTTGCTGTCAACGCTCCTTCAAAGAGTAGTATTAATTGAAGCAATTTGTTCTACCAGAGTTGGAGCTGGCCTATTTATACTTTAATATAATGAATGTTAAGAGATTGCATTTATCTTGTTGTGTGCTGTCAGCCTCTTTTTCCACTTCATGCGGATTTGCTGCACTGTACATGCCTTGCTCAGGCTTGCCACCGTGGAATATAGGTGTTTATCTGCACTGTACAACAGATCAAAGGTCAGCAGCAGCTGTCACAACGTGGGAAGCGAAACAACTGTGAGCTGGTGTCATGTGCCCCTTCGCTGACATGATGGCACAGCAACATTTCATTTTGCCTATTAAGCTCGTTTGAGCCTGAAGATAATATTAAAAATTGATGTCCATCAACATAATATGGAATATAGTGCATACCTAGAAAAACTGCAAAGTGTAGGATACTGATGCATCCCAGCAGGCATGTGAAGGACACAGTAAGACTCAGTAAAAGCTGTAAGGGCTGCAGAAAGCTGTTACTTTAATTCTCTGTGAAATTCCTTAGTCACAGTACTACTGCTAGCTACAAAATACAGAAGCATGTATTTGGCTTCTCTAAGGTTAGTAAAGGTGACCATGTTTCTAGCTTTATGACAGAAAGCTCTATTATATGCAAAACAGTTGGCTTTTGAGAACATGACCATTATATTTAATTTAACTGTGCTTTGGCTGTTAAACTGCATAAAGAAAATCACTTCTTCCTTTAGAATGTTTGATATTCTCTGCAGTGAAGAACCATAAATATAGTGGGGCAGGATACTGCTGCGTAATGCTAGGTGAGGTCAAAGTCATTGATTGCACTGGAAAAAAAGTGAGTTTGTAGAGTGAGAGCTGAATAAATTCTTAAGCTTGGGCTTCTAGAGAACAAAGAGTTTTAAAACCAAAATAACTAAATGTGTGTTTGAGGTCATCTTTGGGTCCTCCTAAACTACCCTTGGATTTCTGGGTTAGGTATTGGAGTTCTTCCCTCTCAGTTTCAGTGTGTATTAAGTATGAATTATTGTCAATGTCATGGTGAAGCAGACTCTACTGTCTGGACTCACCTATTTTCTGGATGATAGTGGTTTAATACTGTAATTGATCTTGAATCTCAAAAAACATGTTTCTAACACTGATCTGCAATTTCTTTGGATTTAAATTTTATCAGTTTTCATTGTGTCCCCCCGGACTTGAGAAGACTTGTATTTTCTTAAATCTTAAATAAGAATTCAACAGGATTATCCCTGAGTTGGTGATTCACTTAAAGGTACTCTAAATTGCGGATGAATTTGCTGACGTGGTTTGAAGGGCAGTTATGCTGCTGCAAGGCCAGTCTTCATGTGGCATCTTAATCCTAGGCATTTGCCTTTTATCTCACACTGCTGCTTGGAGGAGCGGTGATTTTATAGCTCTTTCTGAACTGAGTGTCAATTCAGGTCAATTGTTCATTCCCACTCAAATCCCTCCTTCAGTGTTTTTGAACTTTATTTTCTGTTCTAGACCTATGCTCGATTAAATTGATAGAAGAGTAACTCGGACCTCACTGGTATTACGTGGGTTTGCTAAGCTGCAGCGCTTCTGTGAGTGGTTGTTGGCTGGGACCTTAAATTGCTCCCGTGCACTTCCTGCACGGCTACTCGCTCCCTGACTGTGCCGTAGCCTCGCTTTGCTTCAGCTCCACTCAGTGGATTTTCCTGCTGTGGAGGAAAATAGTTTTTTGGTTTCAGAATTTAGACCGTTCCTCGTGAAGATTATGTCCCTACCTCTGACCATTGTGAAAGACAGGATGACCAAGCTAGCCTTAAGAGATGGTTACCAATGGATTCAGCTGGGATGTATCAAACCAGCAAGGTGTCAGTGAACACTCCGCACTATGGGACTTGAACCAAGTCGCTGCACATCTGCAGAAGGTGTCTTAGTCGCCTCTGACTGAGATCTGGGAAACCTGGAGTTCTGCAAAACACAGGCTTGACCCTAATGGTCTCTGTAGATTATTAGCAGTCTGCAGCAATACTTCTGTTCTTTTGTGTCTAATTTTGTGTCTAATTTACCTATCTCTTAATCATTCTCAGCTTGTTACTTAGTTACCTCGTTTACTCTTCTTGTCTAAACTGGCTCCTCCAGGCCAGTTGTTCACTTCTCCCTTGCTTTTCTTCCAGCGTGCCTAGAATTTGTTCAGACTGATGCTGAAAAGTGTTCAAACTGTCTGCCCTTCAGAGCCAGGTTGTGCCTGCTCTCTGTGGCCAGGACGTGAGAGTGCTCTGGGGAGTCCATGATCACCCTGGGACTTCTGCCGCTGTGCTGCCCTCCCTGTTCCTTATCCATTTGCAGCCCGCTTTCACTGTACACCATTTTTTAACATTAATTTCCTTGTTCCATTCTTCTGTTGAAGTATCTCTTTCCCATATTTTTCGTCTGTGAAACTGTTTGCTTCTATTTATGCAAGAGGTATATTGTTACATTATGTCTGTTTTTATCATTTCTATTATTTTTTCTCAGTGTTCTAGTCTGACTTATGTTTGTAGTGCTTCGCAGTTTTGAGTTATCTTTACATTACTGATATTTTGATTTTAGTATTTCTTGTCGTCTTCCTGTTCTAAATTTTTAATAAAGCTGTTAAATAAGATTTTAATCCTGGTTGGCCCCAAGATACCTGAAGATCTCCGTCTTCATCTTCATATATCACTGTTCATTGTTATCATGTGATACTGTCCTTTTCCAGGAAATTAATTCAAAATATCCTAGAGGGGCTTTATAAGACCCTATATGAAGCACTGAAGAAATTCGGATAAAAGTATATTATCACCTTCACTTCTGTTTTGTATTAATTTTGCAATATTGTTGAAAATGCAGTCAGTTTGTCCAGAATGACTGGTTGCTTGTAATGTCATGCCACTTAATGGTCATCCTCCTGTTATTCTCTAGAGATATTATTATTTGTATGGCACCACAAATACTGGCTAACATTGCCTTTAAAAGGCTTGCAGTCTCCGAAGATGGAGGATTTCATTAGCTGAAGTACTGGGAATGGAAAAAGAGCAGCTTTCCATGATCTCCCTCCCTGCTCTGAAGTTTTGTAAAGCAGCTGTAGTCCTTCAGTGGCCCCGAAATGACAGACTGAGGGTTCTGAGTGGTAAGTGGGAGGTGATGAAGTTTTTGTCCAAAATAATTGAGTTTCTGTCCACCTTAGGACTTGGACAATCTTTTGCATTATAGTTTTGATACTTCTTCACATTCTCAGCAGCTCTCAAACTATATGTTGCTATGTATTCTCAGGTTACCAAGGTACTTTCAAGCAATCCAGTGCCTTTGCACATCTGTGATGTAATATATTGCTGACTGATATTCTCTTAAATGAAACTGGAATTAAACTGAAAAGGTTGGGTTAGTTTTTAGATGTCCAAAGATAAAGATATGTGTCTGGTAGTGCTCTGAATGTGACCAAGTGACTTAAGTAGCTGTTCAGCAAGCCTAACCTTCTTAGAAGATTTCAAGTGCCCTTTATGTATATTAGCATTTCAGAATATTTAAAGACTTCAAATATTTTCTAAGTCACAATCCAATGTCTAAGAATTACTTCTGCTTTTCTGAATTTGGGCACTCAGAGTATACTAACATGTTACCTGTAATTGATACTCTTCTACCCAGAGATCATAAAACCCAAGAGTTTTCCTCTTACTCTCTTCTCAGTTAGTTCCATTAACTCACAGCAATAGCAGGAGCAACAGTGGACTCAGTTGAATTGCCTGGATGTGTGCATCCCATGATAGAAAATGCCCTCTGTCATTGGAGTGTCCTGCCCTGCAGCTCCTGGTCCAGGGTGTGAGTTGGCTGCAGAGCCTTGGCTAAATCTGCTAGTCCCATTTCCCAACCCCTGTGGCACCTCCGATGGCACACAGGGCTGTGTTAGACCATGGAGAAGAACTCTCTGTTTCAGCACTGCTTCCAGGTGGCGAACCCAAGCTTATTGTCCTCGTGATTAGTCTATGTTTCATAGATCAGATATGCCTGTTATCCGCCTCCCTTTTCCTTGTTACAGAACTTGCCACAGACTGATTGTGCTTGTCCAGATGTATTGACATTCCCATTACAAGCATTCCAGTCTCACGGTGCAGGTTTGGAGGCAGACGGCATCTTTAATGCAAATGATTGCAGAGTGGCAGGATAGAAAATACGTCAAGAGAAAGATCACTTGCAAGTCTTTCACTGCCAGCAAGGTAGGGCTGTGCTGCAGCACAGGCTACTAACTGAAATCAGTTCAACCGGTTATCGTCTGCTGTCTTCTCTAGTAAAAACTATAAGATTATGTTCCAGAGAGAGATCTTAGAATGGTGCTGCTAATCATGCAGCTGATGTAGAAAAAAATATCCTAGCAGTCTGTGTTTGTATTTGCTTAGAAGTATAAAATCCAGTACCATTTTATGTTCCTAATCCTGTTTTATATAATTATACAAATTCTTTTTTTAATTTAGCTTAGTTATGATCTATATTCAAATGAAAAAAAAAGATGCTTTCAAGACAATTCCAGTCATAACTAAAGGAAAGGCTGTTTCAGTGACTCCTGATAGTTCATTATAAAAGGACATAAAATTCCATGGGTTGGTAAATCCTACCAATGCCTTGCTGTGAGTGAAACTAAGGTAGCAAATTTTCTAGGCTATTGATTTGCTGGTCGACTAGGTCATTGATTTTTTAAAAGTCTTCTGGTATTAAAGTTAAATAATTGTTCTACTTAAAACAGAGTTCCTTTTACTCCCTTCTAGGAATTGTGACATAGGAATGTCCAGTTTTCTCCATTTTATTTAACTTAGCTACTGTTGTATTTCATATTTGTCTCCACTAATCCTTAATTTTCTTGAGCTGGAGCTTTTAACCAGCATATTTCTTTAAGATCCTCTTTTACAGCATTAAACTTTCCAGTAAGTACTTATATGCTGCAAGGGAGTCAGCAGGTTTGACATGTAACATATGCATACCTGGTACAAGCACATCATATTTGCTGTATGTTACAGTGACTTAAAGTTTAAAACTCAAGCTGTCATTGAAATTAAATCCATTTCAGTTCATATTTTGATCTAAAAGCATTGCAAGATTGAT
>JAUBOD010000457.1:4141656-4152307 GCA_032353885.1 Nothura maculosa | reverse complement strand
TTGATTGATGTCACACGTAAAATGGAGTTATATAGCAATGGCATACATTATTTTGACAGTTGCTACTCCATTATAACTGTAAATATTGTACATATAGCCATTTGTTGTAGTGGTATATATATTAAATATTCACTTTTCATGCTAATGTCAGCCTTCAGCTATAATTACAGTATGTTTGGGATCATTTTAGTTCTCATTTGTCTAGGTGTGAGACAGACCCTCATGAGTGCGGTGTTGCTGGCATTCACACATGACACAGGCGGACTGAATAGGGGTTCCTGGTGGACAGAATGAGTAGTTATTGTGCAATATGAACACACATGCCTTGTACATAGGCAAGTGTGTAACAAATACGTGAGTTCCTGGTGACTTCTCAGTGAGATCTCCTCAGAGGAACTGAAGTGTGGGGTGCTTGAGAGATGCATCAATAACAAAGTCATGAAACCCTTTTGCAGAACTTGGCTTCTGCCTTGCTGGTTGGAGCACAGAGACTCCAAAGTTGCCCTGAGCTCAGAATTTCTTTAGAGATTCTCTTAGGTTTCAGCATTTTCAGGAAGAAATACTTGCAGGTGACATAAGGCATCCCAGATGGGTAGACATCCCCAGATTGAATATCCATGTGATGGTTTCCCTGTGTGTTGTTTGTTTGGAGCTAAACATTGTTTGTAAAGATTGCAGACAGTGTTAAAATTGTCATTCTCAGTTTCCAAGCTTTTTTTTTTTTTTTACACTGTCCTGGATGAACAGTGCAATAAATACTGATAAAGATCAGGAGCATATCAGGAGCCACAACTTTCCAAGAAATTTGCTTTTTGTCTGTTTTCTATAGTTTGACTGTAGAGAATGAAGGAGCATCTGTTTTATGGCTGGAACTAGTGTTGCCAGTAATTTGGCTACTTTAGTTTAGAGAGAGGAGCTAGGTGGTTTTAGGTTGGGAAACATTATTAAAGTAGCTTTTTTGAAATCTGAACTCCTATAACCCCATAACCTAAGTATAGAAAATAAAAATAAAAAAGACTTCCATAAAAATATATTTTCCAGAGACCATAATTTATCAAAAATATCCTACAAGTGCTGATCCTGCAGTAGTTGTTGGCCACAAGCAAATTCAAAAGCCCTGTATCTCCCATCAGCTGCTGATTGTTGTATAACCTTTGGCTTCAGTGCTCTGGTAGGAACCTGCAGCCTATTTCTGCAAAGAATGAGACTCTTAACAGTGTTATCAAGTAGCAGCAGCACTCGTTTTGTTTAACAGCGCTGGAAATTAGTTTCTCACATACTGATCTTGACAGGTCAACTGTCACGAATTGGTGTACGTATCTGGAAATGCATCAGTGCTATAAACAAAGTCTGGTCTGCAAGAAGTGGAGGTCAGAATTGGCACCCTTCTGGACAAATGAGTTATCCTAGAGATTCAAAGGAAAAGATCGTTCTGGAAAAGCTTTTCTACTTGTTCTATTTGTCAGCTTTATTTGCATCATCTGCATTTTTAGAGACTGCATTTTAGAAAAATAATCTCCATGCATAATGCTGTGGAGCTAAAGGGAAATAAACACTCTCCTCCTCCTTACACTTAGCCCTCCCATGTATAAAAGAAATGACAGATTTTCTCTTTTTGAACAAAATTTTCAGCTCCTCTGAAGGATTCATGTTGTTAATATGAAAACAAAATGAAAGTTATTCAAAAGTTTAATGTCAAATAGAATTATTCAAGGGAAAAAGAATGGGAGAAGAAAGGGGAAATGTTGGTCCAGAGGTGACAGAGTAGTGAACGGATGTGTTCAGTTTCCTATTTTTAAATAGATTTAATCATCTTCTGTAGCTGGTGCAAGCCATTCTGACCAAAACTACGCACGTATCTTTATCATACACTTGCATCTTGATACAGCTGCTCATGTATCTTTATCATGCACGTGCATCACATGCATTTTCACGTGTGAGAGCTGAAAGAAGCTTAGACAGTGTAGCTAACATCGTTCACCACTTCCAGGCACAGCATATTCCAAACACATCTCTTCAGTCTTTGACAAATGTTGAACCGTATTGATTTACGTCACTTGTAGAATTGGTCAATTTTGTCAGCAACAGCAAACCATAAGAAAAAATCAGCCATGCTCAGACAAAGCATCTGATTTTGGAATTTAAAAGTAACCAGGCTGTATATATCTACCTGATATTGCTGTAAACACATTTATGTACAAAAGGTCACTTGCCATTGCAAAGTGACCTCTTAAGGTGAGTTTCATTAGAAAGCATAATGCTACTCTGTCATTCTCCTCTTCTGCCCTCCAGGTCAGCTGGATAAAACCAGGTATAGCTTAATTCTATCCTTATCTCCTGCTCACAGTTTGAAGAATTACAGTAGCTATAGAGTAATTTTCAACATTTACTCTATGGTAGTTCTTGTGTTTGAATATTCGCTCATTTTTCCTGTTTTAGTTCCCTGTTTATTGGTTTAGTGAAACAAAACAAAAATAAAACCATGCAGATCTCTCCCATCATATTTTATTTTTTGTTTTGACTTTTGAGGCTTTAGGATAAAACTGAAGTCATAGAAGTAAATCATGTAGGACATTTAGCCATAGGCATTTTCAGTGAAATAAGTTCTTCCAAGAAGGTTTTGACTTGTTACATGGAAATTAGCTTCTGGCAGGAAGAAGCCACATTTCACAGATCTTGGACTCTGTTGAATTTCTCAGGGGCATGCCTTCAGCTAACATTGCTGCTTCCACAGATGTAAATGTAGTATTGGTGTTTAAGAGAAGAGCTGAAAAGAAAAAGAAAGAAGGGAAAAAAAGGAAGAAACAATTTTTACTCAATACTTTATGACTCTTCAGGAAAAATGACACCATGGATTATATTTGAAGGCAAAAGCAGTGTCTCACTGCTGCACTGACGACTGTACAGAATAATGAAGAATAACCCAGAGGTTATTAAAGAGGTCACTTAAAATTGACTCTTTTTGTTAAGCTTCTTTTCAAAAAATGTAGTAAAATTGATTTTCTAGTGATATATTTAATTGAAAAACAAAATATTTAGACATAATGTTTCAGGGAGGTATTATGAAGCATGTCAGGCTGCAACTAGCAAGGTGACAGAAGTTATGAGATATTTGATCATTGCGAGTCTTGGAGCTTGAGGAAGGTAGAAGTAGGCCAAGAAGAGAGAGAAAAGGACTTAAGATAGCATCTGAAGAAAATCCAAGATAGAAGAGGAGGCAGTTTGATACTGTAGAATCTGTGTCAAGGATTTGTAGCTTTTGGGAGTGAGAACGTTGTGCAGCTGGAGAAAAGGTTGGTCTTTGATAAGCAGTAGGGAAGGATTTGAAAAGCAGAAGGGGATCAGAGAGAATGGAATAGTGAGACCACAGAATGCTGAGGACAGTCAGGCATTATAGATGTAGTAGTGAGAAAAGTCATATTAAACTGAAATAATATGACAAATACTACAGATAATAGAGCGGTTATATGACAGGCATTGATGGAGATTCATTTGGGCAAAATACTTGTTTATATCTGTGCCCTAAATCTCGATGATAATGATTTTGTGTCTTAAAAAAAAAAAAAAACGAGAAATGAAAGAAACACTTCTGATTCTCTCTATGTGAATATTGGATTCAGTCAAGCTACTGTTAAATGTTTATGTAAATGTTAAAGGTTTTCTGCCTAACAGTCCTTCAGACGCACTGTGCTTTCTGTTCTAGTTGGCAACGTGGGACTCAGAAAAGGGACTGAACGGCAGCCTGCAAGAACGACGTCTGGGCAGCGACCTGCAAGGACTCACCCTGAAAGTGGTGACTGTCTTGGTATGATCCTATTTGAGTTCAGGAAACAATATGCTCAAAGTAAAAAGGGTATACAGAATATTTTGGGTGCTTCCTTCACTATTTTCCCTATCATTCTCAATACTACATTTTTTAGTGATTAGTTACATAAGTAAGATGGATGATGGCCTTTTATTAGTTTAAGCGAATCTGTAGATCCACAGAGATACAAAGCCTGCATGTTTTTTGTTTGTATCAAAATTCATACTGGGCCTCAAAGCAGCACAAGGCAGGAGTGGGACACATTTCAGGTGCAGCACACTCAGTTAGGCAGTTTCTAGTGTTTCATGGATTTTAAGATCAGATGGGACAATTACGATAATCTAATCTTGGCTATTGTACACTACAGGCTGTAAAATTTAATTATTTCCTCCATCAAGCTCATAACTTCCAGTTAAGATAAACTGTGTTTTTTAGAAAGATGCAGTCTTTCCAAAAATCATTAGACTGTTGGGGCTACTGTTACTGTCCTGGGTGGTAACAGAGCTCCTATCAGGTAAATGCTAAATTAGGAAATTGGGAAAAAACAAGATTTGATTGCATTTCTGCCTGTGCTAGGGTATGGTTCGTATTACAGACTGTAGTGCCTTTTTTTTTTTTTTTTATCCTCCCTGTTTTACTAGCTTAAATAGAAAGTACTGTAAGTGCTCATAGAGGTATTGCCCCACTCCACTCACCCCCACGTTTTCTCCTCTCAGCCTGGTAAAAAGTGAGGTTATGCCTTATTGATAGGTGAGGTGAGCAGAGCCAGTCTGTGGGAATGGCAGTACCACTTTGCTGGTGTGGCCAATTACAGCAGCTGAGAAACCAGCTGAGAAACCAACCAGGATAGTTGAAGTGTCGTGTCTGACAGAATACATACCCCCAAAATGCTCTTGGCTCCCAGAATTTCCTTACAGAAGACACGCCAAGAACCAGTGCCCCCAAGAACTGCTCCTTCAGTTTTTGAAACTGTACTCACATAATGCAGCATTTTTAGCTCTTTCAGTAGGTATCCTGGGTAAAAGATTAATCGTTGTCTGTAAAAGATAAGTTTCTATATCTCATGTGCTCTGAGATTTGTTGTTATTTTATTTTCAGGAAGAACCTTTTGTGATGGTGGCAGAAAACATACTTGGGCAACCAAAACGGTATAAAGGATTTTCCATTGACGTCCTGGATGCACTTGCCAAAAATCTGGGCTTTAAGTATGAGATATATCAAGCTCCTGATGGTAAATATGGACAGCAGCTCCAGAACAGCTCCTGGAATGGCATGATTGGGGAACTCATTAACAAGGTACACAGGGGAGAAGCTGCTTTAAAAAAAAAAAAAAAAAGCATCTTCAGAGTAGGATATCACAGCTTTTGGAGTCTATTGAAATTCTAAGATACTGGATTGGGATCAAATCTGCAGTTCAGAACACTTCTGCACAGCATGTGCTTTGAGTGTAGTCTGAACTGTGCGCTTGAAGACCCTCTATATTGTATAAGAACCACAGTCTATTGTTCTGTCTATTTAATCCCAGTTGATATCAGCGTAAATTATGCTTCAAAGTCTGTATGTCTGTGTATAGCTGTCAGTATAAAAGAGGAGGGCACGTGTGTGTGTGTTGAATGAGTGCAAAATGTAGAGAAAGAAATTCAAATTTTCCTTGCTGTTGTAGTTTTCGTCCTTATGTCTTTACTACTTTGTAAGTATGACTTTCTTTGGGTCACCTTCTTTATGGCAATGTCTTTGATAATGATCAACTGTTTGACTCCAAAACAGGAAATGTGTCCCTAGTAAAAAATATCTTGAAGGACCAGAATTGAAATTGATTTCAAGTTATTTATTTATTTAAAACAAAAAGACCTTTTTTTTAAAAAAAAAAACCTTAATTACAGGCTTGCAAATCAGGAGTAAGTTAATTGAACACCTATGAAATAAATGGGAGAGTCCATAGCTAACAATCTCCAGGAGAATGAGATTAGAATGTATTTTGTTCATTTTCTCAGTATCTGACATGGGACAAATGTTAATCAAAGAAGAACAATCCAAAGAATTAATACTTCATGTCATTGCCCTTTGCAGAAAAGGTCACACTTCTGCAATGGAGTTATTGCTGAAAGTAAAAACTTTCTTATTACCTATTAAGCAGGTATATCAGTATCTGGTAAGTAGATGTCTAGGAAGAAATAAAAGATATCAAAGCAATATTCTACTTGCGTGATATAAGCTTTTTGAATTTTATTGATTTGAAAGTCTAGTAAGAAATGCTGTGAAATTTATTTGGAAATTGCTTTCTTTGAAGTAACAAACTATTTAGAATGGTATTTTTGATACTGGTCTTTCTACTGACTCCAAAGGATTTCAAAGCAGACCTCATTCCCCCAGCTTTCCCAACAAAATGTAGAGATATGAAACAGAGGTACAATTTAAGAGGATTGTTTTCCTTAAGATAAAAAAAATGTTAAAGAACTAATTGCAGCTCTCCAGAAGATTTTGGAAATTTATTTCATAAACATGATTATATCTTTCATTGAGTTTGCATAATCTTAAAGAACCTACCAAATGTGAACGTACTCACTTTAAATGTTGAGGTCAAAGTAATTTCCAGAGCTAAGTTGCCTTTGCAACTTTGGTGCATTCTTCCAGTTATTATTTTTAGCATGCGCATTATTCATTATAAAACAAATAGAATATCTCCCTATATGAAATCCTTTCATTGGAAGTTGACAACTTCCCAGGGAGAGCTATAAACACTAGCTATGTACAAATTGCTACTGAACACAGAAACTGAAGAAAATTTGCATGGAAAAGGAATATGGATTTTTTTGAGTAATTTTAGTAATTTGAGGTTAATAATAAAGGAAAAGAAGCATTGATAAAACTATAATAAATATATATGTATTTTTTCTTATTCCTTGCAACACACCAGGTAATGATGGCTTGGAGCTTTAGGCACTCTTTGGAAAGTGAGTGAGGCAAGAAGATTGGATAAGCTATAGTCACACCAGTAAGGAGTCAGTGTGACTCTTTCCGTTCTAAAGTATTTCCACAAGTGACATTCCACTCTTCTGCTTAGAACTAGTTCAAAAAATAATGTCTGAATGATAAAGACATTTCTGATTTTATTTTAGTTTATCTAAGTAGGAGGAAGTGCATGAAACCACTTGCCTAAAACAAAACAAAATTGTGTCCCCAAGGCTCTCACTGCAGAGTTGATGGAAGGAGGGAATCTGACCTCTTACGTTTCTCTCGTAGAGAGCTGACCTAGCAATCTCCGCCATCACAATCACACCAGAACGCGAGAGTGTTGTGGACTTCAGCAAGCGGTACATGGATTATTCAGTGGGGATCTTAATCAAAAAGCCCGAAGAAAAAATCAACATCTTCTCTCTCTTTGCTCCTTTTGACTTTGCGGTATGGGCTTGCATTGCGGCAGCCATCCCTATAGTTGGTGTCTTGATATTTGTCTTAAACCGGATCCAGGCCATCAGGGCTCAGAACGCTTCCCAGCCAAGCCCTTCAGCTTCCTCCACTCTCCACAGTGCCATTTGGGTGGTGTACGGCGCCTTTGTACAGCAAGGTACCTAGTCTGTTATAAATTCCATATTAAGAAGTTTTCTGTCTTGGGCAAAGCTGTTTAGGGTGGTATGTTTGGCTTAGCCAGAATGCTCTCTAGATGAAAGAGAAACTAGGCTTGTACAGGAAGGTGGTATGTTTAATTAACCTAGCTAATGAAGAGTGGTAGCACCGCTTCACACGCGTGTTTCTACATTGCAAAGAAGATCACTGGATTGTTAAACTACAGAGTTGCCTGGGACAGCACCACTTTTTCAGAAACTAGCACCTTTTCCAACAATATAGGTAATTTTTTTTAAAGGCTCAAATTTTTGAAGTAATATTTCTTAGAATCAAAAAGCAAAATGATTTATAGCCTTGTGGCTGACTTTACACTCAGATATCTGCAGACATAGGACTAAATGTATTGAATTTCATGTGTGTCAAAACCATTGACAAAGTTACTTTTGTGCATAATTTTTCACAAAATCTGCTCATACCATTTTCACCCCATATCTGTAGTACTAATAATATTCTGTAAAGACAGTTTAGTTGATTGCCAACATAAGGAGCATTTGTTAACTTTTTTCTACTTTTTCTATTTATTGCGTATTGTGGTTTTAAGCTTCCAAAGCTTCATCTGGAAACACCAAATTGCATTACTGCTAAAAACTTTGCCCTTCATCTCACTGAGATGCATCTGTAGCAGATTTAAGTAAAATAAAGGTAAAATAAATCACTGTAAACATGCAGTACTATAACGAATACCAACTATAAAGTTTGGTCTCTAAGAAAGTCCAAACATAACTGTGTTTGAAGCTTGCTCAGAAGAGAAATCTTGTTGTTCGAAATGTAAGAAAGCATAAGAAACAATGGCACTAATGCTAAGGTATTTATAGATGTAAATGTGGTAGAGATAGCACAGGAACTATTGAACAGTTTTGTGTCTTAGCAGATTTTAAAATATGCATTGATATTTAAAATATCCATTGATATCCATTGGACCATAAGCTAAATTCTGAACACTGTAATGATTTAACTCCTGCATATTAGTCCTGTTTTAGCCTCAAACTTTTTTATTGCAGACTGCACAGGGGTGATGAGATTCCTGAGAGCTGTTTCCTCTCTTTGCTTGCAGGAAGTGAATCCAGTGTCAATTCTGTGGCTATGCGCATTGTAATGGGCAGTTGGTGGCTCTTCACCCTTATCGTGTGCTCTTCCTACACAGCAAACTTAGCAGCTTTTCTCACAGTATCAAGGATGGATAATCCTATAAGGTAAGAGTTGCTTCTTAAGAGGAAACTGTAAACCTGGATTTCACAGAAATGTATTACCCATATTGAACACTCATTTTCCTGAGAAGGAGATAACTCTAGGAAAATAGGGAGCTTATTTTCAGTGGATGAATTTCTCCCTGCCTTTCTCCTTCACTCTGGCAACCCCCGAACAATTTTGACAGGTGAGTGTAAGGGACAATGGCATTTTAATTGTGTATTACTCAGGGATAGAGCTCTCATGTTTATTTGTATTTTGTTTAACTAGAGCTCTCACTACTTGAACTACGTGCATTTCTTTGTTGAACTTTGGGAGGAACTGCTACCTCTAGGGAAATGTATAACCTTACACTTCTAACCTTCAATGTGTAATTTTATGTTCTGAGTATTTTGATATGCCTTGTTTATAGTATTATTTGCATGCAAGGTAATATAAGATGTGAGATAATATGAGCAGTCTTTTAAAATACAGAGGGCCAGATTCAGTGGGATTATTTGTGGAAAAAAAGGGTTCTGCTCAACAAGGAAAACGTAACTAAATTTGACTCCAAGGTAATAGATGCAATATAGCAGTGATTTTATTAAATTTATATATAATTCTCTGCATTGTGCACTGTATCACAGTGATAAATTACAACTGCTGTAACAAACCAAATTTATTTTGCATCTTTGACTTCTTTCACCTCCTATCTGCTTACTAGTCCATGTCCCATGAGAATATATTCAATAAGCCCAGTCTCTGGGCAGCTCATAAAAACTACTATTTGTTTGGTGTTCACGTTATTTCCAGCTTAACATCTTGTTGCCTACTTGCAGGTACAATCCTTTGAATGAGTGAGGTATAATAATAATAATAAAAACATTTTAAAATTAATGTATCATCTCTTTTTGACCAATTTTGGAAATTAGTGGAAGTAAGAACTCTGAATAATTTCTGGAAGTAACGAGAAAACTACCTCAGAGTATCTGTGAGTCCTGTCTGCAAGGCCTCATGACATATTATCAGAATAAGGTTAAACTCAATGAATACATAGATGAGTCAGAAATAATTATCTGGAAAGTTTAGATAATGATCTTCTCAACTGCTTCTGAAAGTTTTAGTTCTTTCATAGTAGCAAAAATGGTCTGTTTTGTCTATTGAGCCCCTTCCAAGAGTAAAGTTCAGAGGAGGACAAAAGCGGAATGAAAATATAGTCAAGAATCTATCTGGGGAAAAAAAAAGATACAGATTCAAGAGTTGAACTTTGGTTTATTAGATGAAGCCTTTAAAGCTGAAATATTAAAGCATCTGCAAGGGAGGTTGATTCTTTTCCTTATTAGATTGAAATATGTTACTAAGAATCTTGTTATGAGAAAAAAAAACCTCAGGCTAATCACTTGGAAAAGGAGCTGTTCGGTACTGTCTGGTGCACAGTCTGTATTCTAATTTTAAAGATGGCAGTTGAGTTGTAACTGCAGGGCTATCCACAGTCATGGCAGTGCCACTTTCCCAGCATCACATTCCACTTGGACAAGGTAGGAGTACAGGAGGCAGAAGGCACTGTAAAGTGATCTGCAAACATAATCATCTAGGTGCCAAGACAAAAGTTTCTCATGTCATTTAATTTGCCATAAGATACACTGCCTGGGGTCTAGCTGGTTGGCCAGATGGGTAGGAGGGTCTCTTAAATCCTGCCAGCCACACTGATGTTGATCCATGTTATCTGAAGTGTCTAAAGTGGTCTTAGCTGCTTTGGTGAAGGCATCCAAATCATTCCCCGGATAACCTGAAATAACAGCTGTCCAAAGCCTCTGTTTTGACTCTATTTTGATATGACTGAACTAATTTAGGAGTTGGCTTGTCTTGGCGACTGTTTGTGAAGTTAATGACATCTTATTTAGACCTTGCTACCCTAAAAGATGCTTCTCATCTAAATCCTCCCATGAAAAGCTGCCAGACCCTCAAGAAAGAAATGACAAAGGTTTGAAAAAGGGGAAATAAAAAGAAGTTATCTAGACTCTTTATTGAGTCTTCTTCCACTTCTAGGAT